>VYZV01007056.1:236-29382 GCA_013401275.1 Pandion haliaetus | reverse complement strand
CATAAAATGCTAGCCCAGACTGCGCTCTTACATGCTGCCTTCTGACACACAGACAGAAAATACTTCTGAATTAAAGACTACATTATTCAATATAGTGGTAAAAGCACTCCTCTTACTTAGAAAATACATACCTTTTTTAAAAAATAAAGTGGCTCAGAGCACAAAATACTCTAGACCAGTAATCTGAGTACTGATGTGATTACATCATTCAGTGCTTGGGCAGGCGCAATTTTGAAACAAGTCTAAAAAAATTATCTATTTCCAATTATTTATCTTGGAGTAAAGAAAATTTGGGGTTTTTTTTAGAAAACCAAGACTGGGATCAAGCTTTCCAGATTCAAAAACTCTCCCCACTGATACACTAAGTAAACTTGGAATGCCTTTAACATCTTCCAGCATCCGAGTTTCCCATGATACGAAGGGCGGACAACGCCTCCACCATCAGAGAAGGCGAGGAAGTCATTATTTAGCTTCTGTACATAGTTTGATCTCCACGCAGTTTACAGTGTGCCAGGTTATTTTCAATGCATCCTGCAATCGATATAAACTAAATGATCGTAACTCATAGGGAAAGCACTACTTTTTGCTTATTGGAAGACCCAGCTTTACAGTCATGACCTCCAGAAGCCCAAGTATTATCCTTATACCTTCTCCTATGTTTTCCTAACAAGAACACTACCGTATACTTAAAAAGGAATGTTAAGATCCACAGTTTACCAAAATATGTGCATTATCCACTGCTGGTTCAAAATATTTATGATCAAATGTTCTAAAAATGGGACTATTCATACCAAAAGACTGGCCTGTTTTGCAAAGTTTAATGGAAGATCAGTTTCGTAAGTAGAAAAAAATCTGAAAACGTTATTGGGGGGGGGGGGTTAACTGAGACCAAGTAACTTCAGGAGGATGTAGAAGGGAAATACAGTCATCACTGTGTAATTTTGATATCTCACTTGTACAAAATCTCCATATTCTGGCATACCTAAAGAAACAGGGTTTCGCACAATTTTTCTGCTGTTGTTTCTCAGTTACCCCAATAAAGTAGCTCCCTGCACTAGGTAAAGCTAGTTAATAAAAGTCTTCAATCATGTAGAGAACAGTTTTTTTTCCACTGATGTGTCATGTCTCTAACTGTGGAATATACAAATCAGCATATTCTATTTACTACAATCAGAAATTTGCATCTCCATCTACACAACAAAATTAGGGGTGCAACAACTTCTTTGCTAAATCACCTCCTCCGGCTCTGCTTGATCCAGAATAGAGTTAGATCCACCTTTCGCTGCTGAAAGAACATACTCTCAGGTTATCCATCATCCCTCTCTGCAAGTAAAAGGAATGCTGATTGTAAGGGAAGAGCAGAGGACAACTCCAAGTACATCCCCTCTTGCAGAGGCCTTCGTATGAAGTTTGCTGCACATCTTTTCCAGCAAAGAAGACAAGAATAAGGAGGAACTACACTTGAAGTAATGTAATATCACTTGCTCAAATTGCTACGTTACTCATAACGCTAACGTGGAACAGCAGGTCTCCAACACTGCTTTTGCGAATTTTATAAAACTGTGCCTATGGCACTTCAGGAACCTAAAGACAGGTATTATAGGTGCTTATAAATTAAAGTCATTGCGATGCAAAAGACACTCAGCAACCACATTCACTGAGCCCTCTCCCGTTGCCTTAGAAAACAGAGAAAAATGGATGCAAGTAGTTCCTCTCCTCATGCAAAAAGTAACACAGAACCACTCCCTTGCTTTACAAACATTTTTTTTTCTGATTAGTTCAGCCAGAGCACACCCAAACTGCAGCCATGCTCTCCCCAGCAGCATGACCTCTCACAACCTTCCTCATAGGCTTATGCAACCAGGAAACCAAATGCAATTCTGTGTAACTTGGCTAATTTCAACCCATTAGGCCATTTTAAATTAAAAACAAATAACTGTCCCCAAATTTAGAACCAGCAGGAAAAAGTTATTTAGAAAATGAGTATAAAAGCACACTGAAAATTCTGAAGGCTCTGACATTTCTTCCTATTTTTCAATTGAATTCACAAAACTGGTTTACTTCAATTGCTCCTTCCCAGTTGTGAAATAGAGAACATTAGAATTCAGTAACCTGTTAAAAATGGAAAAGTCTGGATGCTAGGTGTGCATTTCTGTCACCATTTCAAAGGAAACTTTCACCCCACACTTGCATTAATCAGATGCTTTATGCCAAATTATTACTTCAATAAATCTTCAGAAATGGCATTTCATTGGTTTTACTTCAACTTAACAATATCCTTCATCAGAAGACCATTTAAAAATTAATGTTATAATAGCTTCCTAAGGAAATACAGCCTTTTTGAACATTTACACCCAGACTAAAAGGCGTAAGTAAAATTCTTACGTATACATGAGGTGAACACAGAGAATAGTTTCCAGTCTTGCTGAACTACAGAAGACGATGACGTCTTCACATGGATATGTGAGTGTGAGTTCATGAGCACCAGTGATACACATAACGGTTACAAGAATCTTCTATGCTGCAAGCATATCTGCATACAGAGAGGCCCCATCTCCATCTCCTCCTCCACAGGTGACATTGGGAGACCACATTTTTTATGTCTCGCCGAAAGAGTATCCTCTCTTTGTGGCACCTGTCTTCGTCTAGGGTCAGCAGGTTCCAACCACCCAACAAAAAAGCATAAATGGGAATGGGGACAAAAATCACCATCTATAGACAACTTCATGGGAAATATGAGGAACTGCACACCACGTACATGCTACTGCTACTGAAAGCTGGGAAATTATGTTTTTAGAGAAGGGGGGAAGGGAAAAATCATTCCTCATTATACCACACACATTGATCTTACTTCCAAAAAGGCAGATGAACAGGGAAGGACAGTGAGTTTTCTACACAGCCTAAGAGGCAGAGCATGAAAAGAAAAGGAAAGGCCATCTTCGAACTGATTCCAGCTAAGAGATCTTACCATGGCAAGAGATGAGATCTCTGACAAACGGCTGAATTTTGCTGTATTTTGCTAAAAATAGCAGCTCACCTGAAGTACTGGCCAGCTGAAAAATTAAAAAGTGGTGTTTTTTTAAGTGGAGGTGACTCCAGATACAAGAAACTTGGCTTCACCAGAGTCTGGTTTACTTTCTGTCTCCGCTGGTACATCACATTGCCCTGTTTGATAATTCAATACTTTAAAACACTGTTAAAATGTCTTTAAAAAGTAACAGGGTGGTGCACCTTCCATTAGCATCAGCAGAATTACAGCTGAAAGTTTATGGGGAAAAAGAAGTTCATTCAAAGTTTCACCTCTACAACCACATTCAACATCACTTCAAATAGAACAGTCAACGATGGATGCCTGGAGCTGAAACAAATATAGTCTCCAAATGGTTCATATTTATCACATTTAAGTAATGATCTACTTTAAAAAAGTAATGAACATGATTTCCTTTGGCCTTAAGAAAAGCTTTCGCTAGTCTACTCTTTCTAGTCTACTCTTATTTTTTCACATAGCTAAAAACTATTTAAAGAAAATCCTCAAGTTTATACACCGAGTTATCAAATAATAACACAACTGAAACTTTTATACACACATACAAAGTAATTGTTTGAAGAGTGACTATAAAGCACCACTGCTCACTGCTTTACTGTTCCTGTAGTACTCAAAGACAAATAGAAATCCCTGGCTGGTCACCAAATTTCTCTGTACTCCCACTCAAGCTTTGCAAGATAAAACAAACCTGTGTTATAAATCTGTTCATAAGCAAGTTCCTGATGATGTTAAACTGAACTTAGATTCATTGCATCCGAATTTATCGAGCATCTATTTTCGTCACGACTACATTTATAATAATCATACCAGGTTATGGGAGGACAATACAGCAGGGAAAAAAGGAAAAAGTAATCAATACACTCAATAGACACACATTAATATATCCAAGGTAGCCACTGGAAGAGATGCCAGCTTGCCATAACCTTTTGGTTGAAGCTGCAACTCCAAAGTTACTAAAAATAATGTTTTCATTTGGAAAAATTGATTTTCATTTACCAGCCAGTCATTGTAGTTTTGCATCATTCCCATTATTTCACTTCAAATTACTGAAAGACAATAAAGAATGATCATTATTTGGAAACGGATAGGAAGCTCAGCAATTTGTGTTTAATATAGTGAAATAATTGCAAATTAAAAATATAATTTATCAAAATTTGCCTTATCTATATGCAGCTTCTTGTCAGGGTGTAAGGTTTGGCTCAATAGCCTTCATATTAAAACCAAACTGCAAGAGGAAAGGGTTTTTAAGAGGCTCCATCTTTAAATATAAGAAGAAAAAATCTGGTTAAGATAATTACGCATATTAATTTCTAACCACATTGATTGACCAAAAAAAAATATTAACAAATACGGACTCTGTGATCTTGATAGACAAGTATACCATCCATTTTTATATTTTAAAATAAAATATCCCACTTTACTTTCTCTCCAACTACCTGACAAACGGCTGGTGAAGCCTTTGGGAAGGCTGAAGACAGTTGAACATTTACTTCTCAAAGCACAGCTCAGGTCCAGAGAGGGAAGGATGTGAAAAACCTGTTTCTTCTGTCACTTAGTGGCACTTTTCAAGAAAGTGAGGCAGGATGCAGTTTTATTTTAAGATCTGGATCAACTGCTCAGCTGGTGAGCTAAGATTTAACAAACCATGAGCCTGCTCATCCGCCAGCATGCGATTTGGCTGCCCACTCCATCCAGACCCAGCTCACTCAAGCCGGGATGAGTCCTTCTTTGATCACGAGAAAGTAATTATGTTCAGAGAAAAAAATATTTCCCAGTTGCCCCCATCCCCTCCCCAACACCTCTGCAAAGGTGTACACCAAGGCAGGGACACTGTTGATGGCCACCTCTGACTAACATCCCTGTTTCTGACCCAAGTCTCAGAGGGGGAAGAGGCTTCTGAAGACTAAATAACCTCCTAGTAAAACAGGGGTTGGAACCAAAAGCCGGGCAAATCCACTTCTTCCATCAAGCAGAAACCATTTTACTGAATTTTTGCAATGCAAGTTTCTTATTTCCATCCTACGTACCGAGGAAAAACACCTGTAAGGAAACTTTGGCTGTATCACATTGATACAGCTTTCGGTAGTCAAATCAGGGAAGCAGTCGGCAGCCCTCCACCTTCTCGCGTGGAAGCTCTAAAACTGCCTGTTGCTACCCATGTCTACTAAATTCAGAGGGCTTTGCTTAGCATTAGCTGTCTGCTGCAGAAAAGTTAACATAAAAAGAAATATAATTTTACTGATTCCTACTCAACTAAAATGCGTACCCTTTGGTAGCTCTACATTAAAAATGTGTTATGTCAAAACACCTGTAGAAGCTATGTAGAGCCAGGTTCTTCAAACCTTCTTTCCCTTTTGCAGATATGCCTGAGAACATATCACATACACATTTTTTCATTTATGTTTGCAATATTACGGCTACAAAGAAAATAGCAGGTTTACTTTTTGCATTCAAGCATCAGATTTTTGGTGGCTTGGGGGAAAAATGCAAAAATTTCCAAGTAATTTCTAAAGAGATTCTCACAAGTAATAACCTTAGCAAACAAAGCCTTATTCCCGAGTATGCATAATGAATTGGTAAAATTAATTGCTTTCCTTTTTAACCCGTTAATCATCTGGTTTTCATTCTGGAGGAAGCCCAGAGTTTCATCTTCCTTTGTACTGCAACATTAAACCAAGAAAATTGCCAGTGGCAAAATAAACATCATAATGCTTCACGTAAGGTTTCCAAGATTCTGGTGGGAGCTCTGTACAGAAGTATTTCTGTACTCTGGGTTACGACATTCTGTTATTTAAAAATTAATAAAACAGTGATGTAAACCACATTAGAAAAGAAAACAAATCTTTTCAATTAAGTTTATTTTTAGAACAAGTCCTAGGATTCCGAATACAGCAGCATTCTCTGAACATAGTGTTTTTCCCTTAAGATTTCTCACTGGCAAGATTCCATAATCTACTTGGTTCGGTGGTGGGAGGTGAACTTTTGTAGAGAGAACAGAGGCAGTTTAAAGGGCACCTCAGAACATTTCTAAATGGACAGTCAACACACTCAACAGCTGCTACAAATGTTTAACGCAATAAAAATTGCAATTAGAAGTAAAATTTAGAATTTTTCATGGCATGAAACACTGAGTTATAAGGAGTTTTTTCGAGAGCATTTAGTAAAGTAAACTCTGAGGGATACAACAAAGAATATTAGCTCACAGCACAAGAGAGATGGGGATAAGCAGTACTATAACAAATCTAATTTATTCACCAGACTGATGCAATCTGGCCTCGACCAGATTGTATTGTCACATCTCTACATGGAAAAAAAAAAAAAAATCAAAAGCTGTTATTTTTAGGGTAAAAAATATTTCTTTAACATTTCTGGATAGTAGCCAGCAGCACAGGGCTATGTCAATATGATGGAATAACCCAACCTTACATCTCTAAGCATCACGGTCACAGGAAACAGAGGCCAAGGCTAAAATGTGACCCGTTGTGGGAGGATTTAGTTCATCTCAGGCTTTNTAAGACATCAGCGAAAGCTAATGCTGGGTTGAGAAAAAAAAAAAAAAAAAAAAAAAAAGAGAATTAAGAAAAAGACATTGATAGTTAACTACACAAGTCATACTATATTTGTTTAGTGACCATAAAATATCCACTCACACTCTTCATGCCACACTTCCACGAGAGGAACGATGTGCATCTCTCACGTGTACGTTCCCTCAACAGATCAGTCAGAAGTGAGACGTAGCTTTGAACTTTGTAACTCAGGAAGAGCAAACACCACCAAGAAAATACCACTCCGTCCACAACCAATTGGCAAAGGCTCTACTGTAGATTTCTTAGAAACGGGATTTTTTTTCATTCCTATGAGAACACCTGCTGCTGATGGACAGCTGGCATTTTAACAGAAGTATTAGTAACGCTTAAAGCTTAATACCAAGCTTTTCAAACAGAGGACCTGAAAGCGTTTGCTTATACGCATTTACAAATCCATTCAGCATGGGATATGGGGGAGCAGGTGCCCCACTGCACAGTTCGGAGAAACAGCAGAGTTCGTGCCTAACGCAGGGTTACAAAGGAAGACTGGCAGGCAGGAACAGAAGGCAGCTGCCAAAGCCTCCACTTCTCCACTTCACAAAAACCATTTCTCCTCTGCAGTCCTGCTGCTCCCAGCGCCCCGTTAAGCAAAGGTGCACGCGCGGGCAAGAACGAACAGAACGTGGCTCTGTAAAGGGAATCATAAATACTGCGCTCCCAAAGAATGCACAGCATGTATAAATACTCCAAAATAAAAACAATCTGTCACTAGCAATATAGAGAGGTTTCCTAGCAGGCAAAATTCTGACACTGTTAAGGGTCAAGCAGGCAAAATGCCAGAGGTAAAGTGAAAAAAGGCAAAATAAAAAAAAAAAAAATCTTCCCCCTAATCCCCAAGCACCTCTGAAGTCTATGTAATGCTTACAATTCACATAATCATGCTTCTGATTACACTGACATGCCAAGGTTTCCTTTCTCAAGTGATAAACTGGACAAGTTATTGGTCCCAGTTACTGTGCAATGGGAAATCCAAGCATGAAAAACAGGTACATCAGGACCTGCTGGAACAATTCAGTGTATAATACAGACATTTTCTTTTTGTGGGTGTACCAATAAAAGGGGGGGGTGGGGTGATGAAAAAGGAGTTTAATTTTTGATACACAAATTACTTAAATGACTTTAATATAGAAATATACAGAAAAACCTCATATTTAACAAAACAGAGCTTAATATTCAGGTACATCACTGAGGACACATTTTCCAGGAATTCTAGTTGTCCCATACACCTATCTGGAAACATTTTATCAGTAAACTGCCACAGTATTTAACAAGAATCACAATCCCATTTAGTAAAGATCAAAGATAGGGATAAATGTCAAAAATAATCATAATAAAAGCTAGCTTTTCTTCATAGGAGCTATACAGTAGCAGCAATATACAGGCTACATACCTTACATGCATATATCTCTCTAAGTGGAAGGAAAATGGCAACAGACATGATACTGGACTTCATCATATGTCTGGAAGATAAGTGAACAACTAACAAACAGGGGGACATACAAGAAAGAAGGACAATTAATACCCTCTCAAAAAAATGCCCAAAGGCAAGAGCAAAGTTCATATAATCGTATGGCAAACAGTCCAAACCTGGAACACACTTTAAGACAAATCTCAATGTATGTATGCTTCCTAAATATGAAAAACTTGAGTCAAAACGCTGACTCTCAGCCATGAACATAACTTCAAGATATTCTTTTAATAATCTTCCACATAGTAACACCACAGAAAATATAACCTAGAGAACCTGAATGTTATACAAGACTTCAATCTACAGGTGAGTTAATAGCCTGAACANAAAAAAAAAAAAGAAGGGGGGGTGGAAAAAAAAGAAATAGTAAAGAAAGATGCAAGTCCACGGTATGGGTCTGCACTGCCACCCATCCCAATGACCTCTGATTGCTCACCACAGCACAAGAGCAATTAATGGGGACAAGCAAAATCAGCCATTTCATGACAAACTTGGGAAGCATTCTGGAAGGCAAAGGGGTTATGTTCCAAAAGTTTTATTTGTTTAAAGTTCTTTCTAGAATAGCAGGAGCGCAAGAGGTAAAGGAATAGACTTTTACAGTCATTGAAAGTGTACCTGCTACCTTAAAATATCTATAAATACAACTGATGCAGTTACTGTTTTGCACTTTCAGAAGTACAGTGCCTGCTTCCAGTTCACCCCATCAATCAGCACTGAAGACAAATAAGGACCACCACATCCTTACAGATTTTAAATCCTCTTACCCTAAGTACCATGTATTTCTAAAATCTATGTTCATTACAACACATTGTCCAACACAAGTTCTAGTAAGTGCCTTCCTTCTGCTCTCCTCACCTCCACCAAGCATGGAGAGGGACATACAGAAGCAAACCTTTCTCAACAGAAACTGTGCCTTTAGGTGAAAAGTATCCAAAAAGTGAAAGCCCTTCTCCCAAGAAAACCAAAACCAAACCCAGAGCATGATCCTGGTAGGTGACAAATACCTCCATAGACATTTAAATTGATGGAGTAAGAAGCTGATTTCTCTGGTTTGGAACAAAACATTTTCTATGAAGTACTTAAGCTCTAAAACATGACCGGAAAAACGCCACCACCTAGTTCTTCAGGTTCCTCAGTTTCCAAATAGGAAAGTACTGTACAGGGGACTAAAGCTGTGTTTCTACAAGTGTTCAGATTGGGCCTGACTCTGGGAGCAGTCCAGATGCTCCCTCACTTCGAAACATACTTGGGATTCTCATAATATTCCTGAAGTCTCTGATCTGGCAAGCGTTGTCAACAGAAATGTGCGCAAAACCTACACCATACCACCAGGAAAGAGGTTTTCACAAAAAAGCCATCATGATCATTTCTATTGAGAAACACACAGAAGGGTTGATGCTCCAGTAGGTCACAGTTTATATAAAGTGTTGGTCCATGATGCAAGAAAACTATGATTGCACTCCATTCTTCAGCTGCAGGGGACCCAAACCCATATGT
The DNA here is from genome assembly GCA_013401275.1 of Pandion haliaetus. Classification (NCBI taxonomy): domain Eukaryota; kingdom Metazoa; phylum Chordata; class Aves; order Accipitriformes; family Pandionidae; genus Pandion; species Pandion haliaetus. The sequence continues at coordinate 19,784 of VYZV01007056.1, read as the reverse complement.
CCCGTTTGAAGACAGTAACTTCCCTAGAAGCTGTTTAGCCATGAAGCAATTGCCTTCAGCAAAGCTGAAGGCACATCACTTGGCAAAAAATACTTAGCAACGTTCAAAGGGCTTCCAAAAAATCAGAATGACTCCATGCACCAACGTATACTTCCCCAGAAAGCATCAGACCTAGGTTCTGACCTCTGCTCTGTCAATCGTTTCTGCAGTTTATATTTTACAGTCACTGGATAAACACAGCTATGTATTTTTTTGCATTGGATGCATCACTTTGTGGATTTAATACTATGATTTCCAGGCCATAACATCATAATTATGTCTTCTGCCACTTAACTCTTGGGGGAAGTAAGCTCGATGTCTAAAACATAACCAGAGCAAACTTTTAAACCAAAATCTGCATCTCTGAAGTTATAAGAAAGCCAGTAATTTCTGCTGGCTTTGTTCTTATTTTCCTTCTACTTCTGCACAAATATGACCTTGGACTCTATTTACTATCCAGAATTGGTGGGGCAGTGCTGTAGTACCTCCAGAAATGCTACTCGGCCTCTATTGAATCCACAAGCTTTGACTGAGTCTAGAAAAAAAAATAAAAAGCACAGTTGTACTTCCAGAATGAAAAAATAAAAAATCTAGTTTTATAGATGTATTTAAACCACAAAATCTTGTAAATTAGCATCTCAGTTTTACATCTGTACCTTTTTGAGTCCCCTGTCATCATTGTTCTTACACTGTCAACAAGCCAATTACGTTAAAATAACCACCAGTACCCAAAAAACCCTAGTTTTGAAGGTACAGTGTTATATTTGACGCTCATTTGTCAATTAATATTCTGGTTTTAGCACGTCAGTTTACAACTTTTCAAGTCTATTTTAATCTCTGCAAGTACTTTGGTTGCTGAAAATTTGACTTATTTGAAATGAACGATCAAGAAAAAAAACAACCCCCTTCTACCAGGTTAACACTCTAATGTCTACGCTGCAGATAATCCCAAATAGATGCTCGCATGAGTTACTGAGTCCTTGAGCACCAAGGCAAGTGAGAGGATCACATTTGTTTAAGACACAACAAAAGAACATGATAACCTGTGCTATACATGTGGATACTACTGTCTTGAACAAGGAAACAATTCTGAATACGGCCGCCAAATTATGGTTTTTTTCCCAGCATGCACTCCCAGCAGGGAACACCGCTTCTTCCTCTTCTGCATTGATACAGCAGTCCCAAAGGCAGACGCAGCAACCTGTTATGCCCAGATCTGACCCAAGGTCCCCTCCAAGTCAACTGCAAAAATTCCTTTGTTTTCGATGAGGAGAGGATTAGATTCACCAAGAACTCACAGTTCAGCTTCCCTTGTAAGTACCTTTTCACCCCAGGACCTACATGGCTTTTCACAGCATCCTATCTCATCTTCCCCCTCCCTATTCTCAGCTCAACTGTAGGAACAGAAAAATCTCCATGCATGTTTGTAATCAAATGGGGTGCATACTCCATTTAGATGCAAATTTGGAAGCACTTCAGAACTTTACGCTAACTCAGACACATATGAAGAATTAACCGTCTGTGTTATCCCATCTGTTGCCTACTGTACTTCAGAGCAGCCCCGAACAGTTTGGCACATCTCATTTTCTTGCCACGTAAAGTCAGAATGATTTTCTGTTACAAAAACAATGCAAGAGACTAAGATCGTCCGTTTTTCTATACTTTGGGATAGGAACGGCTGGCAACTTACTAGTTGGCAAATTGTTAAATTATTTGTAGCCTGCAAGAACCAAATAAAGATGAAGTTTTATGCATTAGACCAATGAAGAAATGTGAAAATAACTGAATTTTAAAATTACTCTTTCTTTAAATAAACGGAGACAATAGACCTACCACACTGCCCATTTAATAGCAGTTTACATTTATTAACTCTTAAGAAGTAAAGTAAAACCTATCTCCTGAAATACATTTTCTCAAACCTCCTTCTAAACAGTAAGCAACGAAGGCCAAAATGCCAATCATAAATAATTAGGAAACACAATTACCCATTCTGTTGTTATTTCATTAGCATTTCTGTCAGAAAGAAGAAAAAAAATTAGCACCAAAATACAGTGATACCATTTAGGACGGTGGCATCTTGACTTTCACTTATATTGTAGATAATAAATTGCTGATATATTCGTGGAAAAGTTATCCTTAATAGAATCAGACCCGATCCAACAACCCATGAGAATGTCAAATGTTGTTGTTATTCTATAGCACTTGGTATTAAAGAACAAAAATTTCAAAAACAGCCTGCGTAATCTAGATTAAGGTTCCAAATTTTGCATCAAAAATTGACTGAAAGTGCAAATAAGGTTTCTATATTTCACACCTATTTTTCTTAGCTTGTATTTATCACAGTATTTCTAAAAACAACACCTCTTACAAATGCTCACATGGGCAACTGCATTAGAATCGGTCTAAGAGGCTTCGGTGACTCTTTGCTAATGTCACCTCGCAAAAGAGGAACCTGAAAGACACAGTGGATGGAAATGCAATTGATACCCTGCCCAATCTTATGTCAAAAATTAAGGTAAACTAACGAGCACAGAGTTCCTATGGAATATAGACTACTGAAAATCATGAATTTTACAAAACTCTATAAGAAGCCTAGGAAAAACAGTGTGGCAAAGGCATGACTTGTGAACCAGGGGTGGGGACTCAATTCCCACCTGCCACAGACTTCCTGATGATTACATTAGACAAATTTTCACTTCTGTTTTTTATGTTCATTTCACAGCTGGAAATAGCAAAAATACTTTTTTATACATAGAAGAGAGAAAAGATAAAATTTAGTTATTTTGATGATTCATTCAGATACAATAGCCATGGGAGTCATTCTAATATCCAGAGTAAGTTAGACAGGGAGGCATTATTGGCAGAAGTTTCAAATAATCCTTATGCAGTATCAAATTATACTGCAGTCTATCAAACAATCAGAAGGGAACCATCTATTCTTTTAAAGAGCATTCATATAAGATTTCCAGAGAAGTGAAAAGACTGTATGGCATGATGAATTTAATACAGTGTTAAATAGTATATTGTCCTATTAAATGTTTTTAATATATATCTTCCTACTAAATAATTTAAGAAAGTGGTTTTATACTTGTATTTTCTGGAAGCATCTAGAGTCAGTTCAGTGCATTCAGAGATGACCACAGCTGCTTAATTTACTTCACTAGCCTACTAATGTGGAAGCATTGCTTACCTTGACACAAGGGAGAGAGTATAACTCTAATTGGGGAATTTCTAGAGTAGAATACACAGTTTATTTCTAAATATAAAAAGTTTCCTGTGTATGTTTAAAAAACTTTACACAAAGCAGCCAATTTTTATCTGAACTGTTTAGATGAAGAGCATGATTTGAGCTGCAGGAACCCTAGAATGTTTTGAGACTGTTTAGATTAACACCTGCAAAGTGGTTCAAGTCTAATCAGAAATCAAAAATTATAACAAGGCCAGATACTCTAACCTAGGTAATAGATGGAATGAAGCTCAGACAGACAGAATCTCAGGATAAGAGTACCTATCTGAAGATCAAGTACCTGACTGAGGGATGTTCCCAGTAGTACTTACAGCTTAAATTAAAGGGTTGTCTACACTTCAGAAGTACAATCGCTCAAGTTAACCTGCTACACAGCTATTTGAATTTACAATTTTTTTATTATAAAACATCTGACTTTTTACACATCATTATATCAATTTTGAAAGTGTATTTTGACACCGAAGTACCTTTGCCAACAACTCCAGCAAAGTAAATGTGTACATCTAACTGTCCTAAAGTAATGGTTGGTTATCTGCCAAGTCTTCGCATTATTAGTCCTCATGCTTTTCTAGCTACACATACAGCCCAGATTTTTATCTGAATATCATGAAAGCTGGAGAATTTGTGCATCATATTAGGTCATCATGGACCCAACATGAGCTTGCAATTTAAGTGAGAGTACACAGTCGGTGACTATTTATGATGTAGCATTCATATGCAGTGTTATATCCTTTATTATTTTAGTATCAACATGGTCTCTTAAGGATCACGCCATTGGGAAGAAGTGTTTGAAAGTCCATCTGTACTCTGTCCTGCTTTGTTGATAAACCTCTGGATTGCTGTGTAGGACCAGAGTACTCAAGTGCAGCTCCACATCAGTGGTTTTCAACCTTTTTTTTACCTGAAGCCCGCCAAAACAAAGGTATAGACCTCCGAATAGTGGTTTTACACCCTCTGACAATAGGCTTGCCCTTCTCTATGACTTTTTGGAAGCCTGTGTCCCCAGACACAAACTAAAAAGTTCTGGGTTTTGTGAAACGCACTCCAACAAGCTGGAAGATAACATTCCAGTTTCCAATACAGCTCTTGGGGCTGCAGTAACTATGAGACTATTTACTGTAAAAACATCTCACTGCTCAACCAGTGCATTTTCTGGGAAATTCCCCATCAGTGACAACAACAATAAAATTCTTGGATCTTATCACCAAGAAAAACAGAGAGACATAAATCCACGAAGGCCATGAATCTGAATGCAAATGTTGGATGATACAACACAGTATCAAGGGATGAGACTGTGAGGCAGACCATTCATAAAGTTCACACATCTGGCCAGCATACTTCTTAAGGGTCACCAGACTAATGCAGTAGGATCCAGATTCCATTTTTTTAATGAGATCAGCTCCAAGTCAGGATGTCAGACACTCTCCTGAGAGCCAGCATTTCTGTTGTCATAATACAGGTGAGTGCAAGTAGAGTCTGTTTCCGACTCTCACTGTTTCTTTTCCCTACAACTGGCACTTCCTTAATATCAGGTGAATCATCTATGAAGAATCAAATGTGTTCAAAGTATTCTTAGGATCTCCAGGGAAGGAGAGAAACTTTGAAAGGATGGGTTCCCAAAGGAGAGACAAAAGAATAGATGATTCTCACAGACATGATTTTTGGAAATGGAAGAGATTGGCTGGATGGTGATAAGAAGATCATGTGGTTAATGACTGCCACATACTTTACATGTACTCTTCCAGTCTTCAGTCTTTAAACACTTCTGAGGTACTAGATGTGTCCCTTAATGGTCTCCAAACAAGACCTCTTCTACAGCTGCGGACAATAAGAGATTCCTTTTCTTCCCTTAATCCATTCCTGCATTGTTGTAATGCTTTTCCCTTTCACAGAAGGCTCTGTCATCATGGATCTTAACAGGCACTATATTACTATATTGACTGTATTGGGTTTGCGTGGCAATGTTTTGGCGGGGGCGGGGGAGAGCTACAGGTGTGGCTTCTGTGAGAAGCTGCTAGAAGCTTCCCCCGTGTCCGACAGAGCCAATGCCAGCCGGCTCCAAGATGGACCCGCCGCTGGCCAAGGCCGAGCCCATCAGCGACAGGAGCAGTGCCTCTGGGAGAACAGATTTAAGAAGAGGAAAAAAAGTTGCTGTGGCATAGAAATGGCAGCCAGAGAGAGGAGTGAGAGCAACAGCCCTGCAGACCCCCAGGTCAGTGAAGAAGGAGGGGGAGGAGGTGCTCCAGGCACCAGAGCAGAGATTCCCCTGCAGCCCATGGGGAAGACCATGGTGAGGCAGGCTGTCCCCCTGCAGCCCAGGGAGGTCCACGGTGGAGCAGATATCCACCTGCAGCCTGGGGAGGACCCCACGCCAGAGCAGGGGGATGCCCGAAGGAGGCTGGGACCCTGTGGGAAGCCCACGCTGGAACAGGCTCCTGGCAGGACCTGCGGATCTGCGGAGAGAGGAGCCCACGCTGGAGCAGGTTTGCTGGCAGGACTTGTGACCCCGTGGAAGGGACCCACGCTGGAGCAGTTTGTGAAGAACCGTGCAATTCTCACATAAAGCATTCCAGCGTTGCACAATGCACTCACCAGCATGCGCAGTGTTGCCAATAAGGCTTCACACACAACCAAAGCAAGATGTTTCCTGGCATGTGATCCTCAGAAAGAGTCCCTCCGGCTTCTCAAAACATTCATTAAACAGCTGATTATGCTACCCATCTCTCCCAATATCCACAGGCTTGGATTCCTTGCTCTCAGAAAAGCCTTACCAAAACAGAACAAAAAAACAGAAGGCATCCGGGGAAAGGCAGATATTTTTCCCTCTCCATAGAGGGTAGCCATCAGATATCTCAGTTTGCCTTTCAGTTTTGCAAATGCACATTCCATTCTAATTCTATAACTACTCAGAAAATAGCTGCAGCACCTTTCTCCCACCCATGTGTCCTCCCAAAAAGGCTACAGAAGCAAAATTTTGTCACTACAAAAGAAATCCAAACCATCCAAAAATTTCACCTTGAGATTCCTTTCCAGTAAAAGACATGCCAATGGTGCCAATAGAATCGGAAAGCTCAGCCTTAATATCCTACCAGTAAAACCATCCGTATGGTACTCCAGCCTGTGATCAGGAAAGAAAAGCATCCTTTGATAACAGCGCAGACTTCCCCAATACAGTAGCTCTGAATTTCCACCTACCGATATCAACCTGGTCAGCTATTCAACAGAAGCACACGGGAAGTAAACTAGACACGCCAAGGTGAAAAGTTTTATGCTCCTTGCCTGCCTCAGAGCACTAATAGATAGCCTTTTTCTGTATTTCCAAGGCAAGTTCTGATTTCTGGGAACGTGTTTCTTTTATCTGTGAAAGTCATCTCATATTTTCAGGACTATCCACTCACTACTGGTAGAAAAACTCAAAGCAGCATCCACTGATGAACTGCATGCTTTCTGCCAGTCCCCTGCCACTCTGGCTCTCCTTGCAGAAGCTCAATTGGACTCAGAGCAGCCTGCTTAAAATCAGCACTAAGGATATTAATGTCCGGCAATTTTTCAACCCTGATGTTTTTTTACCCACACTAGGTTCTTCCTCTACTAGCCAACATACGGTACATTGATGTCCTGAGCACATACTGAAATTTTTAAAACGTAGAGTTTCATTTAAAGTGTGGTGTCAACCCTGATTTCGGTCTAGCCAAGGATGCGTACCAGTTTAAAACATATCCATTCTGTTCACACCAGTATTTTTTACTAAGATAAAATATTCTGAAATGAACCAAAATGAAACTTGATTGAGCACTGTCACACAGGGTTGGTTCAAGGTCAACTAAATTGTTTTGAAATGCTGTTTTGCGTTAATCTGTACAATCTGTCTGCAAGTCCAGATATGGGGACTTCAGACTTCTGTGATTCCTTTTTCTTTTCTTTTTTTTTTAAGCACAAAACCAAAACAAATTGGGGGGCAGATCTGGTTTTAATGAAGTTGTACTGAAAAAATTATGGTACGAGGGATAACAATTTTCAATCAAAAGAGGGTAGATTTAGATTGGACGTAAAGAAGAAATTCTTTACAATGAGGGTGGTGAGACACTGGCACAGACTGCCTAGAGAGGTTGTAGTTGCCCCATCCCTGGCAGTGTTCAAGGCCAGGCTGGATGGGGCTTTGAGCAACCTGGTCTGGTGGAAGGTGTCCCTGCCCATGGCAGGGAGGTTGGACTAGATGATCTTTAAAGGTCCCTTCTGACCCAAACTACTATATAACTCCATGATTCTCCTAAAACTGGTTCAAGACCTGCTCAGTTTCTCCAGGACACACAGCCATGGGAGGTACAGTTCTGTTATCTACATACATGGAGATGAAAAGACAGATCAGAATGAGAAAGGAAAAGGTAAAATCAGGCCAAGGCATCTTTCAGACCTGAGAACCCATTCTAAAGGTCCCCGAGCAAATTCTTTGTAAGATGTTGCTGGATTCACTGGTCATTTCAAAGACTGAGGAAAAAAGGGATGAGTCCTAAACTGATGTTTTCTCTTAAAAGTCTTGACAAAGTTTCTTCAAAATACAGCAGAAAGTTGAGCTACTTTTCAACAGAATCCATGGAGTCTACGGATGAAACATTAATACAAGTAACATATAAGAATGCTTACAGTTAGCTGACCAATCTGTAGAGTCATATAAAAATCAACTCAAGAAGGAGTGACAAAACCTCTTCCCATACTACATTTCTATCAAAACACAAGGCTTATTTGCATTTGGACTATGAAGTGATGGACTGAATATCATCGCCTTTCTTACGTCCTCCAGACTGTCACATGAAATGTTTCAAGAATTGGGGACCCACCACGTTAGTGCTGAACGCTAAATAGGATGGGGCTGTGTGCTGAAGTTTTCATGTTTTAGACCAGGCACAACCATCCTGGGCCTAAGAAATAGGCATAATCCTCCAGAACAATTCATGCAGCACCCAGCTTGATGGAGATGAGCTCTGTGTTGTGAGGCACCTTCTCCCCACCACTCTCACTATGGGAAGGGCTTTTACATTCTTTCGGGGATTCTCTCCCATTGCATGAGTAGTTTTGATACAAAGGCACTAGGACAAGATGGGCAAAAAACCTCACAACAGATTCTAGATGCTCAAAGAGAGCCATAAGAATGACTGATCTCTCTGAAGAACTCAAGCCCCTATGAAGTGCAGCAAATTCAGTACTGCCCCGCAAAAGGAAAAAATAAGAGGAAACATGCATTGGTTAATCATAAAGTCTAGTCCAGAACGGTAAGTGAAATTAACTGGGGCCTCTTTGTTTATATCATTTGTCACAACTTTAAAAAACTCAGAACTTTGTAAGCATCCACCACCAGCCCTGATATACAAAACATTCCTCCCCAAACCTGCAGCTAGTAAGACAGCTGTGACAATGTGTGTGAAGCTCACACTCTACTACCAACAACCCTCCACTTGCTACTCAAGACTCGACAACTGAAAAGGTGTATTGAGAGTCTACACACTGACACAGAAACTCCGGTTAAAGTGTGATAATTTCAGTGTTCAGCACTATAAAGGTGAAATCAATTAAAACAGACATTCTATATAAACAGTATGGGCTTGAAGTCATTTGTTTCAAACTCAATTAAGCTACCGGTATGTCCATTTTCAGATATTTGTCTGTCATTACCCTTTATTCATATAATTCTGAGGAAAATCTGTTTTAGTTGGTATTTATCCTGGCTAAAAATAAGTGAGCACTTACTTCTCAGCTGTTTCAACCTCTAATTAAAACCAGTTCTACAGCCAGACACAGACACTATGCTAAGAAGAAACAGCCTCAAGTAACACAATTTTCATTGTTAAAGAAAGTGGTTCATAAGCAATTATATCTTGTCAGCTCTAACAGTTAATCTAACCTCTTCAATGACACCCAGTTATTTTCACACTCAACATCCTGCCACGAACCAGTAATTATGGCCTGTACTTGCTATCTCCGCTGACACTGATTTCCAGACTACAGAGACATAGGCAAATGAGCTTATAACCTTAAGATAACCAAAGGACACTAAAAAGGTTATTTTTTGCAACATGACATTTATTCCTGAAATTGTTTGACCATTAAACAACAATCATTTCATCATTTAATCTGATTCTAACCGAGACTCTGCTTCAAATGGAAAGCTTTTCCACTGTATCATTTTTTTTCTATTTGCAGCAAGTCATTAAAAGAAAACAAATACATGATGAAAAAACTGCAATGAAGTAAAAAAAAAAAACAAACCTGTAGATCTTATTTTGCTCCAGGGACATTAAGATTTCTCTTGCTGGAGAAGGGGGAGGAGGAAAAATTAAAGCTGTCAAGCAGCAGCTGCACAAGTACAGACTCCAAACCCCTTCACCTACCTTCCCAAAAAAGACTGGCAGAAGACATCAGTTCTCAACATCTGGTTACAGTCTGACAGAATTCATGCCAGAACATCAGCAATAACCTTTGAGAAGTCAGGGAGTCAAGGAAGTACACCTCAGGAAGACTAAAGAAAAAAAACATCATCCTTGTCTTTAAAAGGAGATTAAAGGAAGAGCCAAAGAATAATGGCCAAAGTATTTTTCCTATGAAAATACTGAAAAATACAGTAGGGTAACAAACTTGTGGGTACAGCAAAAGCAACATGTTCTAAAACTTTTTGACAATCCCTCGTGACATTCTCATCACAAGATATGAAGTTAGTCTTGCGTGGTTGTAAAACTGGCTGGGAAACTTTACTTGTGGAAAATATAAATGGAAACACGACATTTTAAAAAGTAATATGGGTTATTTACAAACTTTATGAATTTGAAGGTCATAATTGCAAGATGTGCTCTCACAATAGCAAGTATCAGTGGGTATTTGAATAGATTTCTCAATTAAACATTGCAATGTCAATAGTTAAGTATAAGCAAAATACACTATAGGGTATATCATTCTACAGGTTTGCCTGAGAACACGAGGTATAAGCTGTGCCTGCAGAGATTGCAAAGAAATTTAAGGATGTTAAGCACTAAAAGAAGGAACTGAAGAGATGGCATGATCCTATTCACCTGCTACGTACAGTTGATTGTTAAGAGACAGACTTATTGTATTGCATGAACAAAATGTGGTACATCATGTGTGATTTAAACTGTTTTCTTTGATGTCCTCTCCTATTTACAGCTGATAACCCAAGCCAACAACACAGCTGGTTTTAAAAAAAGTGATACTTTTAGTAGTTACTCAAGAGGGAGGTTGTTAGAACGAGTACTACTTTGCATGTAATGTCTGGTCCAGCAATTTTGCCAGACTAGGATACATCTTTGAAAAGTTTTGCTTTAAGTTATTGGCTAAAAGTTTCATGTAAGTATGTGTTATGGGTTTGTGTGGCGCGGTTTTCTTTGGTGGCAGGTGAGGGGGGCTGCAGAGGCGGCCCCTTTAAGAAGCTGCTGGAAAATTCCCCGCCCCAAAATGTCGGACGCGCCAAAATGTTGGGCCCGCCTCTAGGAGGGGAGTGACGGTGGTACTGCCTCTGGCAGAACATATTTAAGAAGGGGAACCGGTAGTGTGGGCGTTGGAAAAACTGAGAGGAACATCTCTGCCGATACTGGAGTCAGTGAAGAAGGAGGGGGAGGAGGAGGCGCCTGAGGAGGCTGATGGCCCTGCAGCCCGTGGTGAGAAGGCAGGCTGTCCCCCTGCATCCCAGGGAGGTCCATGGTGGAGCGGAGGCTCCCCAAGATGGCCGTAACCCCATGGTAAAAACCACGCTGAAGCAGTGTGTGACTGGAGAGCAGCCCNAGGAATCTTCCCCCTGAGGAGGGGGAGCGGCAGAGACAAGGTGTGGCGAGCTGACCCAAAAACCCCCATCCCCTGTTCCCCTGCACCGCCGGGGGGAGGAGGTAGAAAGCACCGGGAATGGAGCTGAGCCGGGAAGGCGGGAGGGGTGGGGGGAGGTGTTCTGATGTTTGGTTTCCCTTCCTAATACCCTTGTGTTTTGTTTCTGTTTTGATTTGTAGTAAATTAAGTGGATTTTGGTTTTTTCCCAAGTTGAGCCTGTCTTTTGCCCGTGACCATAAGTGGGGAGTGATCCCTCCCAGTCCTTGTCTCGACCCACAAGCCTGCCTTTGGATTTTCTCCTCATCCCAACGTGGCCAGGCGTGGGGGTCGGGGGGTGAGTGAGCTGCTTGGTGGTGCTTTGTTACCGACTGAGCTGAAACCACAACAGTATGTCATGTATACCAAATTTAACACATGTAACTATTATCAACAGAAGTCTGAAGCCTGTACACTGGAACAAGTTAAGCACCACAAGAACTCCATGTTCTCGTGAAGCAGATCTTTCAGGTCTCTTTGGTCATAAAACCAACTAATACTCTTCTAAAAGAGCCAAGAAATTTGAATAAAATCCACCCAATAGGTTACAGTTACTTAAATCTTCCTGATGCAGACTTCTGTACAAGGGGGTCAAGTGTTTAAGGAAAAAAGGAAAATGTTGAGCATTACTAAACAAAAGTAAGCTCTACGAGATCACCCTAGTCCAAAACATTCATACACTTTTTTCTGTGGCTCAGTGATGTTATCAAAAGTTCAGTTCCATAGGACCAGCTCTCTTGGTTACCAAACTGCAAAATTTAGAACTTTTCTATTCCATCTTTTGTTTTCCTTTTCCTTTCCCACATCCACACTCTGTAGTTTGCCAACTGCCCTTCACTGCCCAAATTTCCATTGAAAGAAAGTTCTAACTCAGCCAAGAAAACCGAAAGAATTTGGAGGCTGCACAGATGGGAAATCATTACATGAAAACCGTTAAAGAGAAACACATTAATTGCTCTCACTTCCTCTTATAATGAGGAACTCTTCCAATGTTCAGTTAAGGTGCCATAGACAAGGGCATATGTAAAGAATCAAATTCTATTTTAAATTAGATTAAAATGTATTTATCCTCTCAATAAAATGTAAAAAAGAAAAAAAAAGAAAATATCACCAAGGAAATCAAGAGACAGAAAGACAATATTCTTCCCCCTCTGCATCTTCAGGCTATTGGATCATTCTTATTATGTAGTAAGAAACCAAACTCCGAAAGGTTTATAAACAAATTTAGTCTAATCAAATAATAAATGGTGGTGCAGCAGCCAAACAGGTTTGGATACCCATGTACAGCTTGGAGAACTACCTCAGAGAACAAGTCTTCACAATGCAATGTCCCAAACTTAGAGATTTCACTGTAAGACCAGAAAGTGAATTAAGACAGAGCATGATTTCAAGTATTTAACATCTTTTCCCTTCCATAGAAATTGCCTTTTCTTTTCTGTTGCTAAGCAAAAGACTCATTTTCTAAGAACAAACTAAATGTAGAGAAGAGGAAGATCAATCCTACAACACAGGGCACATTCTGGAAAATCCTGAACACCAGTCACATGCTCCAGAAAACTGAGAGTAAGGAGGTCATGAGTTTATAACTGGAAGCTGCTCATCCCTACTAGCAGCAGATAGTGCTTTTTCTGCTGAGTACTTGCCTCAAAACAGGTAATGTCTTCTTCTTAGAATAAACAGGAGGTAAAAAGTCTGTTTAAACACTCACCATATTTTATGTAGTATATTAAGCAGCCTTTATAAGGAATACTTTGGTAGACATACTTTCCCTCATTCCTAAAGCTCTCTAGGAACATAACAACAAAAAACACAGGAGTACAGAGAGCTGAGCTATAAATAGAAATTTTTCCTACTAAAATTATTACTAGAATTTCTTGGTAAACATCTTCAGCTGAAAGAAGCCTGAGAGAAAGTTTGATACGATCCCCTTGCAACCCCCAAAATATCCACTTCTAGCTAGACTTTATACAAAATCAGAGAAGCTACCGCCTGGAATAAGCCAGGCCAGCAGAGACATCTGATTATACTCTGTAACACTTTCCTATTTACACAAAACAATAACAAACAAAATAAAAACCCACTCCCATTTTTCATACAGGAAATTAAAAGCCCTAATTATACAATCAGCATTAGCAACACAAATGTTACTATTCAGAGCATGAGAAGCATTTTACAATCACAGGGGAAAAAAGAGGAACAAAGAAACAAATATTTATACTGGCTCTATCTTTATTTCAAAAATACGATCGCATTACATTCATTGAACACTTTTTAAAGTGACAAAGTCAAGCACTGAGAGACTAACTAAAAGCAAAATAGTTTGGCTGAGCAGTCGTAATTTAGCTCTGTAAATCACATACATATTCTTACAGACCTGTAATTACAAAAAGATACACTATTTCTTTCCACTAGAGCCTCACTCTAGGCGGGTGAGGCAGTGACCAGGACATAAGATGTTCAAAGAGAGGAAAATTGTGTATTTATTTTTATCCCGATCGTTTGGGGGCACCAGTCTTGATGTTGGCTTCAGAGCTGTTAATTTCCTTTTAATAAGACACTTTTCACCATCATGTCATTGAAGCATCAGCGCATGTTATCTTCTTATATGCCCTGTGGAATAAGAAAGTGCTACCTTTCTCCTTTTATAAGTAAGGACAGTGAATCACTGGTGGAGCCGAGGGCAGAACTTCAGAACTTGTCTCCAGTCACAGGTTCACAGATTGCTCATTCCTGTAGACCATAGATGGACTTAGCATTTGATGTTCCCATGGACCTCAGGAGAAGTGATAAGAGTCCAATTCTGCCATAAATAGCATCCAAAAAGGGGATGACTTACAATTTCTGTGGCCATCCATCCTAAAATCGCTTTACCTAATCCTTTAAAGAGGAAGCAAGGCTTATATACAGCTTCCTCTGTATATCATTCATCTAATTCACAAGAACAGCCTACCTGTCCCCATAATCTCTGGCTTCATTCCCTACACACATGGTGATCTATCAGGTGAGACATGGCACCTTCAAACTACAGCCCCAGCACCTTGTCCTCACCCTTACCACACTTCTTGAGCCCTGTCCCTCTGTTAACCATGTATTATTAAATAAAAAAGCTGCCCTTCTTGCAGTTTCTTCTTCGTGGTGTTACCATTCCCTCCCTCGTTCCCAGTAAAGCACTGCACGCTGCTGACAGCAGTGTGGTACCAGATTTTGATAAGAATATTTGTGCTCAGGCAGTGTTTTGACAAGCTGCCAAAATTCTGCCGACAACAAAAGCAACAAGAGAAAAAGAGTATCTGTTTTCAATCTTTTGTAACTGAGCTAAAAAAACACTCTAGGATTTCAAGCAACAAAGAAAAAGCACTTTTTTTTGGCTTTGTGGTTATCTGCTGAATTCCACAGACCTGCAGTAAATAATAGCCTTAATAGAATGTCCTTTAAGAAATAACAGAGGTACAAAAATCTTTTATAATGAGAAGTGTTAGGCAACCTAGCCTAGAATAAAAGGACATCAACAGCAGACTCTTGGTGCCCTTAAAAAATAATTAAAAGTGTAGTTCATCAGACAGCAGCAGCAGCCAAGGGCCAGATAATGTGCAAATACCACATTCACCTCAGTGAAACGATACTTCCACATCCATGTGATGTTGACCTCATTTCTTCCTTTCCCATCCCACAGTGTTCCTGGTCTACTGTGTGCAATTAAAATAACGTTGCCTGAGGCTGTATCACTTCTTTCACAGGGGTTTTTGTTTCCAAAGATAAGGCAGGGACACAAGAGGGAACCAGCTAGGAGCTCAAATTCAGAAGAGACACACAATCTCTGAAGCAGTAGCTACCAAAAGCACAGCCCCTACCACAGAAAGCAATCACAATTTTGATCCTAAGTGTTGAGCTACAAAGTAAACTGTATGAAGAAATCTCCATGGAGGATTCTATGGAAAATATTCTACAATGCAGCTTCAAACAGCCGGGAGGGNAATGCACCTTAAACCACGGGGGGGGGGGGGGGGTGCGAAAATACAGTCAAAGTCCCCAAACACTGTGTAACGTACAACACCAAAATCTCCTTGTTCTGGGGCTCAAAATATTAAATCCAGTGAAAAAGCAGCCCCCCTTTTTCAGCAGAACTACATCAAGGAGTATTTTAAAACTCTGAAAATGTGGACTACACAGGACGATGACTAATTGTTTCAAAGCTGTGTGAATGATTTAGTTTTCAGTGATCCTGTCAAATCATCCTCTTGGCGTTCACAAAACATCCACACAGAGGCATCTTTCTGCAAAACTTTCATTATTTAAATGCATTCAACAGGTTTGATTTGGCTCTCAGTAGTAGGAGATTCATTGCTCTGAAACATCAATATACCATTAGATTGTCCTAAAACGGCCAGCACCGTGTTGCTAATGACTCAACAGGGAAATTACATCTGCGTTCCTCTGCACATCTAGTCCTCCCTTGGGACGAGGACAAAATGCACATCCTTAGCCTAGAAACTCCTTCTTGAAATTCAAGCACTTTCCCCCCAATGTCCGATTAGCTACTAGAATGAAATTTATTTTGCTAAGTATAGACAGAAGGCGGTCTCTGATACAGCTATGACTTGGTCCATTAACATCTTCGAGAACTATGATCAAGTTCTCAGCTGTCCCTAAAAATCAATTGGGGATGTAATAGGAATTGCAGAGCACAGAAGCGACACAGCTGGACGCAGACACAATGTGGATGTGGAGAACTGCTATATAGCTGTTCCCCCTATGGTGATCAGTGGTCCACACACAAACAGTGGCAAAAAAAAAAAGGGACTAGCGCGTCCACTATCCCCCTCGTAAATCTTCCCCAGCGGTGGTACACGAAAGAAAAGCTACCCAACACTATGCAAGAGGAAACCACCTCTCCTCTTTCAAATCAAGCATAAAAATAATTTAGTCAATAGGTTATTCGGTCACAAAAAAGGCACAGGCTCTTTCTCTAGCCTAATACACTAAAAAAAAAAAAAAAAAAGCCCTGGCTGATGTTTAACTGTGCTTTCAGCATGGGCTTGGTAAACACACTGAAGAGTACAGCTGGATCCTCTTTTGGAACGATGGGATGAACTCTACTAACAAGATAAAGCTGGAAAATGTTATTTCACCCTCTGTCATCACTTCATTAGGTTTCTCCCTATTGTTGGAGGCTATAAGACTTTTTCCTCTAATGAATTTCATTTTGTGAGTCATTAGGCTGCTTCCTTTTAATTCAGAATCCTACCTGTGATTATACCACAAGCTTGACTTTCAGCAACATGGTAAAAACCCTCTGTGAGCGAAGCATGTTTTTTGATACCCTTTTGTTATCCTTCCAAAAGCTGACGCAAGTAGCTCGTAGCACTATGGGATCCAGCCCAGCCAGTCCCCCCAGCCTGCCAGGGCAGACAGTGGAGAAAAGGTTTTTCTACCATTTGATGCACTCTATCCTGAAGTAGGCATCTAAACCAGGCCAGGTATCAACCTAAAGGTGCCCATTCCTCTCCACTGATTATGAAGTGGAAGTGACCAGCTCAATATTAGGTAAGATGACTCATTTTCCTAGTCTAGACTCATTTCTGCTTTGCCTTTTTCTTTTTCCTGTTACTGAATATTCTTACCAAATTCCAGTTGGATTCTCTGCATGAAAAAGACTGTAACTTAGTTTCAAAGAAAAAAACAAAACCAAAAATCCCACAACTAACAAAAAAAAAAAAAAAAAAAAAAAAACACCACCACCCCAACCCAACTAATGAACACAAAAGCTAACTATAAATGTAACATTTGGATCCAAGGTTTTGGTTACAGGTAAACTTCAGGATTTACTTTGATCAAGGCAGATGAAAGCCAATCCTGACAGTGAAAATCCAAGCAGGTGACTTGTTTTTACAGAATCCTGTCTGCATACAACTTGCCATAGAGCTTGATGATGTACCCAGTGCAGGGATTAAAGTCACTGCAAAAGGGTGATAAACAGATAAAGACCTAAGCTTTATTTATTACTACCCACTGTAGGTTTTCATCATTTTTTTCATAGTCCTGGGATTTTTGCATGTACATTATACATGTATATCACTATGTTCATATTTCTTTTGCTTGTAGCTTGCCTAGCTACTTCCTCCCTGTGGAGAGGAATAAGGAAAATGCTCCATAGAGAAGATCAGGCTCAAAGCACTTATTTCTCACATTCTGCTTCTTTAATAAAGTGTATTAAGATTAGGACTCAGATAGCTGTAATAATCTTTATATGTATTTTAGCAGTCAGGCCTCAGCAGATTGCTAACAACTCTAAGTTGCTGTTTTATCTGAGGTATGTACAGTTTCAGAAGGGAGGGACTATGTCAATTCACACATTTGATAGTTAATGGTAAAGACAGAACAAGAAGACAAGAATATCATGGTCACCCACAAAAACACATACACAGAATTAACAGGAGTAAATTAGACCTTTCTGAAGAAAGGAGTATTTTATGCTGTTCTATACATGCTTCAGTGCTTAAATCAAATAGATCTGAATTATTTTTAAGAAAAAAATTATTGTAATCTGTGAAAATCTTAACATCAATAATTCTGAAGAGCTGGAAGTCTCAGATTAGCTTGGTCAATAATAAAAAAAACCCCCATATTCTCTGATTTCTTGCACTTTTTCTTCATTAGAAATATTACATGGGCCAAGCAAATGAGCTGATCGATTGACTATTGAAAGCAATGCGATTTTAAACTCTTCAAAACATTCAGTCATATGCCTAATGAAGTCAAGAATGTCAAATACTCCTTCTATTGGGGACACTCAGCCTTTAATCTCATGTTTCAGATCACTGCAGGAAAGTTTAGGAAATCTGTCAGCCTTCACATACCCTCATAAGCTGGAAATACGGTCATATGCTCTAAAGAGAAGCTATCTGGACATTCAGCATACAAGAGCAACAAGGAGACGCACGTAAAGACTCTCAGTCCAGCTCACTTGGTAAAAGTTGCATCTAGCAGGATGTTTAAAAATGAAGTGTTTGCTCCTCAAAGTACATCACTGAAACATTAAAGCAGAGTTTTAAAAATAGTTTTTTCTATCGTTCGAGAATTTACATTTTTATGTCACTCTGTATTTACAAGCAGCTTCTCTAACCAAACATCAATTTGACATCAAAACCCCACGCATATCAAAGGAATGATATGCGGAATAATCACTGAGCATCAGTGAGCAGAAATTAATTTTAAAAATAAGCTGGTTCGAATAGATTATTCTAGCAATTTAAATGTGTACTTTTGCTCAAAAAAAAAGTAACATTACTATTACATGGATGACTTTCCTCCAGATGCTACCAGTTGTTAGGTAAAAGTATCTGTTGCTGTACATATACGAACGTTAACACAGAAGTCACAAAACTAATATAGCAGATAACTGAGAAACAGATAATTTATTAAACTGTTGAACCCAAAGACAGTTTTCAAACTTCATAGAGTTGCTGTAATGCACTCTAGTGACCAGTTGAAAAATTCACCTATGAAGAGATTTATGGCTCACGTTTCTCTAACTCACTTTCTAATTCAGTTGTCTAATTTCACTTTTAACAGAGATGTTAAATATCTACAAATCCTACAAATTAACTGATATAGTGGGTTCCAGCACTTCTAGGGAAATCGGGGGATGTGAAAAAAATTTACTTATTATTGAAAATGTTAACCCAAGCTTTCTCCGAGTTTGAAGGTTGGACTTGATGATCTTAAAGGTCTTTTCCAACCTAAAAGATTCTATGATTCTCCAGGTAACAAATAACTGTACTGCTTATCGACTCATTTCAATCGCAAAGACTAAGGGTAACTGGCAATACAGCCCTACATTCAAAAATATCTCTGAGGCTGGAGACTGAGCAGGAGGGAGAGCAACTTACTTTCACTTTAATTGAGATGTACCAGCTACCAAAGGGAGGAAATTTAGGAAGATTTTTTTAATCACTGGAAGTTTTCAGCTACATTTCAGCAACACATTTCAATTTAAGTGAGAAAACTGCGAAACAATTTGATAATACATAATTTGTGGTTATTAAAGGTACACCTCTTTTTTTACCTAAGACAAACATGCCTTAGTTGCAGTCTCAGTGCATAAAAACTCCCTAGCAAGATAAACAGAGAATTATAAAAACTCCATTAGCTTTTCAGTGGAAATTTAAATATGGAAATTTAGATGCAAAATTGCAAAAACTAGGTGAACCATATCCAATTAATGCTGCAAGTGTATATAATGCCTTACGGTTCTTAATACAGCACTACAAAAAGCAAACAAAAATAGGCACAGATAAAACCAAGTTTTTAAAAGTTTTTTGTCTCTAAAAATTATCAAGGTAGATTATGAGCAAAATAAATGAGCAAAATCAAGGTAGATTAGGAGCTATACTATTCAG
>VYZV01007055.1:0-11093 GCA_013401275.1 Pandion haliaetus | reverse complement strand
TAGTATAATTGCTTACACAGATATGGGAACATGAATTAAACATCATGTACATAAAGAAATAGTAACTCCAGGGAGAGTATATGTGACACTGTTACAGTACTTGTTTAGCTATGGAAACATCTATGTTTAAATTGGCAGAAATTGCGCTGAAATCTCCCAAACAGGTAACCTAGTCAAGAGCAATAATCTAAACGCAAGTAGGAGGACTGTAAAATAGCATGATTGTTTAGTTAACATAGTTTTTAGTATAAACAGAGTTTCAAGTCAGCATGACTTTAATGCTGACCCTCCCAGTACATTAAAAAAAAAATTAACGCTTGAAACTAACAGCGTGTTAGCAGCTAATTCGTGAATTATTTCAGTATCATTCATAAATTACTTTTCAATCCTTTGACTTAAGAAAAAGAAAATCCCACAAATCCTACTTTTGGTCAAAGCATAAGACCATAATTAACTCAGCATGTGCTTTTGAATTAAGAACACAGTGTTCTGAGCTTTCTTAAAAAGCTTTTAAAAATGTTGGGGGAATACTTTCATAGAGCCTTATTGACTGAGCAGAGTTTTAAGATTTGTCACATATGAAGTGATGTTAATTAAATATTGTTATTCCTTTCTGTCAATCAAGTAAGGTTAAGCTTTTTTTGTTACTTGAATAAAAAGGGAAGTGAAACAGGTGAAAATATATAAAACAGCTGTGAGGAAAACAGGAGGAATAACATAGTAGGAATTTAATTAGTCAGAATTTATGGGGGATGCAGGAGGTTTAGGTGCTAATTCCAAAGCATTGCATTTTTTGCAGTCCTAATACCATTTGAATATTTTTGGACTTTTTGGCAGTATATCATTTACCTAATGAATGTAGAAAATAAATGTAGTGGCAGAAGGCCAGTGTTTGACACATGTGTATGGTTTATTTAAAGCCATATTTGCAAACTGATGTTTAATATGGCTGTCGCTGAAACCTTCTTTTTATTAAACCAAAATGTCGTTAATCAGAATCCCATTTAATGCTGCTTCAGCTCTTTCGGATGCTATGGGCATATTTTTAAGACAAAATGACTTTTGTTTGTATTAGTTATTCAGGCATTGCTGATAATGTCTCCCCAAACCATAAATTTTAAAATGATGCATGTTTATATGCTTTTATTTCTGTTAATGTGCATAAGACTGTGGGTGTGTCATATGTGCAAAGACATCTTCAGGACAAGGTTTTCTAGAACTTTCCTTTTTAGAAGAAGTGAAAATGGGAGTATAATTACATGACTTGAAATGCTGGTAGTTAAAATTCACCACCAAACATCATATGGTCTTCTACATAGCTATTACAATAGACAATTTGAGGGACAAAACCAAGAAGCAGCTATGGACCTACCTAATAATAGCTAAGCTATATTGTTTCATCAAAATATTAAGCTTGGACAGTGTATTACTGCCATAGTGCTCTATTAATATTGTTGGTATTGAAACTTTTGAAGGCGTGAAAAGCACCCAGGAAGAAATGCAGAGCTTGTTTTACAGTTTCTTCTTGTTTTCTGCTTAATGGAGGAGAAACTTCTGTGTGAACAGTATTAAATTCGTGTGGGGAATTCTGCCTCTAAATCTTTTGTTTCCAGGCTCTTCATGTTTTATTGTAGGTCTTTGGAAACAGTGGGGCCCATGATGATCTAGAGTCATGAAAGACTACTTCAAAAATTTCAGTGCTTTTGAAATCATGTAGGTACTGAGATAATATTTCATGGAATGAATCTCCTCTGTAATCCCACTTTGGAAAATCCAAGACTGTAGCAAAATGATGCCTGTAGTCAGTTTTTTCTCTTTGTCCTGGATAACTGAGGAAATAGGGAGCTTTGATGAACTAGAATGATTTTACTTTTTGATGTTCTTTGTTTAATTTAATAAATACCAGTTATTTAAAAAAACAAATATTAATTCCCCCAATTTTAATATTATATGATTTAAAGCAACTTAATTTGCATTGGAAATGTCATGTTTCAAATATCCAGTATGTTTTTTATCATTTAGGTATATTTTTTTCTAGTACAGTATTTAGGTTTTCTTTTACAATTTCCCTCTCCTTGAAGATATTCAAAACTTAACTGAACAAGTACCTGAGCAACCTGAGCTGCTGTGAGCTGGAGGCAGGAGGTGATGACCTGCAGAGGTCCCTGCCAACCTACATGATTCCGTGAGGCTTCACCACCTTGACCAAATCTCATAGACTGAACTTTTGAGCATAAGAGAACAAATGTCTAAGTTTAATTAAAGGGCCAAGCTTTTAAAATGAAGAGCTCTGACGAACTGGGTAGAAAAGGACACATAGTATGTACTGAGCACTTACATTTTACTTTGAGTAAGGAAACAAAAAATTTTGGCGATAATCAGCTTCTTGTTTATAGTAAGCTTCACTTACTGGATCTTGTACACTGAAACATACAACTATGAAGTATTCTAGTTTCCTTATTTTATTGAAGACAAATAATCAAAATATCACTACTTGTGAGCATCTTTATGGCTCTGAATGTTGGAACTGGGATTTCTGCATGTCCCCTTTGGATTGGAAAATGAAAACAGTGTTAACTGCAGCATCTTTAGCACTTCAAATAATCTGGGAGAGCAGAAAGCTACTCAAACCAGAAGCAGTTTTGTTTAATAGTACAAGATATTGCCAATTAGCAAATAAATTAATTGATTTGCCCTGCATTAGCTATTATTTTTGATACTGACTGGTAAGTAATATATTATGCATCTTTGAAAAAGTCTGTTATACTTTGATCTGCAAATATTTTATTAACAGAGGCTATAAACCACAATGAGTGGCTCACTTGTGGGTGGTTTTTTCATGCTTATTTTGATGATATAGCAGTATCTGGGGATGACATACTGTAGTGAGTGAGGATAAATATGTGTTGCCAAGGTCTAAACAGCAGCAATATGGAAATAATTCAGCAGTCAGTTTCACTCAAAGTTTGAAATCTGTGCTGTATTAGAGGTATGCATAGAAGCTGTGTAAATTGCTAGCTTGTTTTCCATATGGTTCTGTTTTAATGGAGCACATTTGTTGCAGATGGTTGGAAAGTAGGTTGGACAGTGTCTAAACTGGCTATGACTAATTCATACAGTGATTATACTATACTTTAATGTTTAACAGTCTTCTTTGTAAACTTCTTTCATTCACAGTTCCCTCACCATTGAAATGTGGTCCAAGATAACTGAAAAGTATTCTTCTTTATTTAAACTTGGCCTTAGAGAAGAGCAAGGCTTCTGTAGTCATCTTTTCCCTGATTTAAATTCAAAACCACACCCAAATTGGTTTCTTCAGATGGGTTATCTCCATCATTATTATGGTTTGCTGAGAAAATGGACTCTAAGAAGAGTCACTTGAAGAACTGAAGTGACCTTAACAAATGCTAAAACTGGCTTTGTTCGCACCGCAGTGCTTTCACCTCTTCATTGGTTTGCAGCTGACTAGAGCCATTTTGGATACTAATAGCCATTTCTTGCTTGCAAGTTTTAGTATTGCTAACTCAGACTCAAGGACACTAAACACTTGCATTATGTTGGGGTGAAACTGAAGGTACAAATGCAGCAACATGTTCTTGTAGATCAACTTAGCGATGACATGCATGACAAGAATCTTTCATCTATTAGCTGGGTGTTTTAACAGATCATCTATGAGTTCATCCTAAATTCATAGAGGAAATTAAAATATAGAAGATTGTCTAGCACTGATGTAGTTGATTCTTACCACAGTTTATTTGGGTCTCTTGTGACAAAGCCTGTATGACTGACTTTCCCTTTGCTGAAGACTACAGTAAATGTCACAGTCAAACTCCAGCCGATGGTTCTTAGTAAAGAAAAAACAGTGTGCTACGGTTCAGTGGCTTTCTCTACCATTTTTACTGTTGTTTTCTCACATTGTCACTAAAATATTCTCTTTGTTATCTGAATGGGACATCTGCTGACTGGCCTAGCTCTCTTTACCTGATTGTGTGAAAAGTCTTGGTTAAATCTGTTAGGCCTTGGAGGCCCAGTAACCTGCTAAGTGCTATAGAGCCTGAAAGACATTATGTCCTTGGACTAACTTGTCTCTTCTACTTATAGCTGTATGTGATAGATGAACCAAACTTACATATAAAAGACTGGGGTAAGTGTAATTTCAATACACTTGTGGACATGTTAATGAGTAGCTGCATTTTTCTTACCCTGAAGTGTATAAAAATCCATACAGAATAAGCTCTATTCTGTAGTAGGGCAGAAAAATAAAACAGGCCAACTTTAAAGGAATGTCTTTTTCTCTGGCTCTATCACAAACCTGCTCAATCAGAATTGATAATTTTTTTGAAGTGGTAGGAAATCCACTTACTATGGCTAACAACGTAGAGTAATGCAGACAATTTGGCAGCTAGCACTAAGATGTCTAAACTACAGCTTTGATGCAATAATAATATAACTCGAAGATTTACCTAATTTATAATTTTTCTCAAAGCCTTCCCCTGGTCTGCGCTGCTGTTTGGCATGGCGATTTGTCTGCGCTAACTGAAGTTTGGTTTGAAACACGTTTATATTTGATTGGTGTTTTTAGATTTTGATAGCTGCTAGTTCCTCTCTACAGAAGTAACCTTTTAAAATGTCAGTTTTAATGTACAAATTTTATGAGAATAAAAAGACTTTTTAAAATACTAATTTTAGATGCCTCTGCTGAGCTTGTAGTCAGCTGCTGTTGTCTCAGGCTGAGTCTTGGAAAATTAAGTCAGTGCTCACTATAATAAAATGTGTACTCTGGACTTCATGTGGAGAAAAAAAGTTTCCTTTCAAATTCTTTTTCTGTAACTGTTGCACAACTGCTAAAGTAATCTTCTGCTCTTTTACTTGTTGATATTTACCCTCCTTCCTTCCTTCTTTCCATCCATCCTTCTGTCTGTCTGTGTCTACCATGTGCTGGATTTCCTGCAAGAGAATTTCTCTCGTCTTAGGTGATAGTCCTCCCTGAGAGGAGTAATGTCAGGTACATAGATTTCATCTTGTGCTCTGAAACAGAAAAACCTTACAAATTAGGTGTATGGTTTATCAAATATTTAATGTAAAACATGGTTTAAAGAGTTTTTCCCTCTGAAGGTGACACAATATTAAATTGCTGCTAGAAGATCTGATAATTTTCTGTAATCTTAAATGCTGCAGCTTTTCTTGTAATTTGTCATATTGTTTAGGTTGCTGTGTCATCTACTGCATTACAGAGGTAACACTGAAATTCAAAAGGAATGGAAGCTTAAGCTTCCCCCCCCCCGCCCCCTTCCAATGCCCCTTGTTCTAAATCAGAAAAGCAGCACTTGTTTTGGCTTCAGGGAGCTGTATGTTCAAGCTCACAGTTGGAGGTATGGTGCTGCAGTGATGGTCACCAGTGACGGGAAGGGAGAGTATAATGAATTAAAAACCCCAACAAAAACAACACCACATAAAAACCCCTCAGGATTAAAGGCAAGCGCTTCATTCTTTTCTCTCTCAAAGCTCTTGTATAAATTGTGCACACAGATGAAAGAATTACAGAAGGGAATATGTTCAGATTTTAAATATCAAAAAGACATATTTGGTTGTGATATTGCCTCATATGGAAGTAGTGAGATTTTCTTTATCATCTTCCAGTTATGTTTCCTAGAATTGTGTCTTTTTGGTCATGATTCTTTCCAAAGAAGTAGCAGAGCTAAGCCTTTTCATTTAATTGTAGTAAAATGTTGCCCTAAAGTGGAATAAAAAAATATTTTTTTTACTAGTTCATATAGAAAAACATATAAACGTAATAATATTTTAACTATAGTTTGTATAGATCTCTCCTATTTAAACACTATGCAAATCTTTCATACTGCAGGGCAAACAACTGAGACTATAATGTGCGGTGTAGCAAGCATACACCATAAATTTGATAATCATACTTGTGAGTTCTCCATATTTCATACAAAGAAGCGGGAAGAATAAAAATAGCGGAAAAAGAGCACACCATGGAATTATGAATATCAGTGCTGTCGTGGTTTCAGGTCAGCTCAGTCGGTAACAAAGCACCACGAAGCCGCTCACTCACCCCCCACCCCCTCGCCTGGCCATGTTGGGATGAGGAGAAAATACAAAGGCAGGCTTGTGGGTCGAGACAAGGACTGGGAGGGATCACTCCCCACTTATGGTCACGGGCAAAAGACAGGCTCAACTTGGGAAAGAAACAAAATCCATTTCATTTACTACAAATCAAAACAGAAAACAAAACACAAGGGTATTAGGAAGGGAAACCAAACATCAGAACAACCTCCCCCCCCCCCTCCCGCCTTCCCGGCTCAGTTCACTACCGATGCTGTCTACCTCCTCCCCCCGGCGGCGCAGGGGAATCGGGGATGGGGGTTGAGTCAGCTCGCCACACATCGTCGTTGCCGCTTCTTTCCTCAGGGGGAAGATTCCTCTCTCGTTCCCTGCTCCAACGTGGTTCCTTTCCGCGGGCTGCAGTTCCTCACAAACTTCCCTGGTGCGGATCCTTTCCGCGGGCTTCAGTTCTTCCCGAACTCCCCTGGCGCGGGTCCTTTCCGCGGGCTGCTCTCCCATCTCACACTGCTTCAGCGCGGTTTTTACCATGGGGTTACGGCCACCTTCGGGAGCTTCCGCTCCACCGTTCACCCCCCTGGGCTGCAGGGCCATCAGCCTCCTCAGGCGCCTCCTCCTCCCCCTCCACTTCCATGATTCCAGTGTCGGCAGCGATGTTCCTCTCAGGTTTCCCAACCCCCACACTACCGGTTCCCCTTCTTAAATATGTTTCCCAGAGGCGCTACCACCGTCACTCCCCGCCTAGAGGCGGGTCCGACATTTTGGCGCGCGGGTCCGACATTTTGGGGCAGCGAATTCTTCCAGCAACTTCTTAAAGGGGCCGCCTCTGCAGCCCCCCTCCCCTGCCACCAAGGAAAACCACACCACACAAACCCATAACAAGTGCGTAAAAGAAATAAGAAAAGATTAGCATGATCTTCTGCGCTTGCCTATGCTAAAACTATTACGCTGAATGCCAATTGGACGCTGTGAGTTATAGTGGAATGTGGGAATATTATGGAATCAGAATTCCCTTCAGATGTACTCCACTATTTTTGAAGTCCTATTACTGCCCCATGTGTTCTGGATGATGAACTAAGGAAAGGACCCTTTTAATGGGGGCAAGAGGAGATTTTATAGCTCAGCTTGTACATGTTATCTGGCTGGACTGATGGGCCACTGTTTAGAGAGACATGGGTGGGAGGTTATTTTAAAAGAAAATGAAAAAAACATTTGTTTAACTGCATGGCAACACAAAGATTTTACCAAGTGAGGGCTGACTATGCATTTCATTATGACAAAAGGTGCAGGCTTGAGGGGGGGAAAAATTAAAGCAAAACACTATCTCTCTAGGATTTAAGATAACTACTCTATATGTGATTATCTTAAACCTCTCTATAAATTTATGTATGTAACTCTTTCATTTCTTGCATCTCTTTTCTAATCTAAAGTAGTCTGTTGGAATGAAGTGCTTGTCAATATTTCCTATCAAATGCAGATGCTAGGCAGAAGTTCCTGGGGTTTTGTAGGGAGTCCCAGAGCGATCCCAAGCTGTTGCCTTTCTCATTCTGCTCCCTCCTCTCTCGCTGAGGCATCTGTTCCCTGAGGCTGCTCACCTGTGGCACCTGCTCTGTCCTGCATCTTGTGGTGTCCTCTTTCAGGTACCAGAGCAGATCAATGGCTATGTGTTTCCATCTGCTCTAACTGGTGGGCTTTGAAGAAAAGGCAGAGAACACAACCTACTGATTTTGCTTAAATGCAACTCTACATGTAGTTATGTACACCTACATATATATGTATGCATACACACATATGTATATGTGCATATATATATAAAAAACATTATATATATATATATATATATGTATATGAAAAGTCAGAAAAACTGTGTTTTCAAAACCCATTTAGGAGAATGATATTTTTCACAAATGTTGAAGAAACCAGGTAGTTGTACAGCTCATTCTCTGTGATTACCAGCAAGACTTTTATAACCATGCTATGTTAGCTTGGTGGAACACTGAATTGATTACAATAATTAAAAAATTTAGGTGGTTCAACTTATTTGCATTACTTTGCTTACTAAACTGCTTTAGTTTCCACCAGTGTGACAGCCTCCAGCTGTGTCAGCAGTGGAAATTTTGTAAAGATTTAGATACACCCCAAAACATTAATAGATACCAAAACTGACACATTTTCAAAATCTATTGCCCTAAGCTTTTTGAGAGTGAACTATAAATGAGTCTCTATACTGTAGCTGTGTCCTCTTTCTAACAGGTTATATATTTTAATTCCACTCTTAAGAAATGAAAGATTTAAAATCCTGATAATTATATGGGCAGAAGAAATGGGTGCCCAAAGATTGGATGGTGCATATCATTAAACTGCAACAGGTATACCTTTTGAGGGATGTTCAATGTGTGAAAATTTGATATATGGGGTTTTAAGAAGTGTAGTGAAAGTGCCTGCTTGCAGCACCTTTCAGGTCTGAAACACTGTGTGGCACAGTTCCAGAAAGATTTGTCAGCCCAAAAGCTGTTGCAGCTGAGCTGGATTTCAGTCTGAACCTAGGAAAAATATGTGTAGGATATAGCATATAAACAAAGTGCACTCACTGTCCTGATTTGATTAATTTGTCTGTTCTGATCCACTTTATAATAAAACAATACAGTAGTATGACTGGCTGATTGGGTATTGAAAGCTCCAACGTTAGAGAAAGAAAAAAAGAAAAACAACCAAGAAACCCCAAGACTTTATGTTCATTTATTTGATTTTGTTTTGGTTTTAAGTGATTCCTGTTTCAGACTGCTTAGACATTCAGTTTCCCTCATTCCCTCTTTTTATTAGCAGATCTCAAAGCAGTTTAGAAAGGTGATTTATAAAGGTTTTGTTTCTCCTGTGTTACACATGGGTAAACCAAGGCATAAACAGGTAATTAGCATGCTAGGTACTCTGTCAAAAATACGCCTTACTCTTCTGTGTGCCCCCTTCATTGGGCAATACTGATTGGGAAATTTTGACTAGTGGGAACATTGTAAGTTAAATGCTGAAGGGTGCCTAGTGAATTATTTTTTTGAGGAGGTATTGAAGTTCACTACATGGCTATCTTTTGTGTGTGAGTATGACAGTGCAATTATGTATTTATAGTGCCTTTCTGTGTGTGAGCTATTTCATGTTGGGTTCACCAGCAAACTGAAATTCCTTAACAGTTACATTTGGCCCAGTTTCTCTTGAAACCTAGCCTATGTTTCTGAAGTGAGATGCGAGCCAAATTTGCATATGGATAATTTTCTTTTCACTTACTTTGGGTGAAATTTTCACGTAATTTGTGCAGGCTACTTTTGCATGCTAGAATGCAAAAATATTTTTTGAAATGCTTATTGAGTATATTATCTGCACTTCAAAGTATATAGGTAGTGTTTCTATTGCATATAATATGAAATAGTTTATCATTTTAATTTGTGACACTCACTATAAAATCAGTGATGAATTGCATAGATCAGTATTCTCTTGCAGAAGACAGTTTGGAATATAATAGCCCTATCATTTATTGAAATCAAGCGATAATAGCCAGAAGAGCGGGGTTGACTGCTTGTGTGATTTTTGTTCCATCATTTACCTAGTTTATCTTCAGGACTAAAAAAATTAGCAGATATGAAAATATGAAGGCTCCAATTGTAAAGAGAGTTTAAGATGTTACATCAAAAGTTCAATGGTATGTTCATAGGGGCAACAGTTCCAAAGCCATATAAGAAATTTATAAGGGATTATAACACTGCTTTGTACATTATATCACAAATCAGATGGGAATGAAGTTTTGGAATGATATGGGATATCTAGGATTGCAAGAAGAGTTAGAGTGATAAGACCTTCTGCTGGTGAACTTCGTAATCTGATAAGAGACTTGAAATCAAATTTGTAAGTTGCTTGATCCTGTAGTTCTTAGGGCTGAAAAAGAGCTACTTTGTATGGCCCAAATGCAGTCTCTTGGAAAACCAAAGAGCCGATAGCTCTGCTTTCTCTCATCTGGCAGTTATACAAGCTGTACATACAGTGATACCAGTATGGACTGACTGGATGGAATAGGATGCAGAGAACCTGTAGAGGATACATGGAAAAAACTGACATAGGTTGTGCGTAATGGGACTAACCCAAAGACCTGTTACTGGTGCTCAGAGGTAAGAACTATTCTTATTTCACAGTATATGAAGAGAGCGCAAATTGCTGTTCTGTATAATCAGTGTTAGTGGTTGGGGACACAAGCTGNCATATCACACACACACTAACCTGTGGGGCTACTTGAGTAAAAAAACATAGTTAGAAGGAACTGACTTCCCTTTTCCTCATGTCTTTGGGTCAAATTTGCTTACATTATTATGCATAAAATCTCAATGACTTAATGATTTTTTTCCTGGAAATACATTTTATTCTGCTCTGCAACAGTGCAGAGCATATTGTGACTTTTGCTTGTGTGTGTGAAAGTGATGTTTAAAGAAATGAGAAAGTAGATTTTCTTTTCTGCTCTGTATTGGGCACCAGAGTTTCCAGGATCAACATGACAGACCACTATAATTACTTAGAGATATATTTTAATGGGCCCAGTTGAACTTGTAAAGTATCAAAGTCCAATCTGTGTCTTATTCCACACCAAACCAGCATGATTATTGAGTATTTGACTGCTTTACTAGTGTTTCCACTGTGTCATACCACTAGCTGCTGCTGTGCCAGCCTGACTCATGTCAGACTCCTACATTGAAGTATTGGACTACTGGATTACTGTTGTTCTTTTACATATATTTCTATGTACTATATGGATATTCAGCAAAAACCACAGGACACAAAGTACTGTATTCATGTAGGCACTGATTGTTCTAATGCTGACTATATACAGACTGTACCTGGACAACTTTCTAGCTGGTAAATGTGAAATGATGCAGATAATTTGCTATCTAAGCAGCTCTGATCTTAAAGCATGAATTCACATTCTGTGTAGGATACTAATGCAGATTTTATTACTTGCTCACTAAAACAGCATT
>VYZV01007054.1:2977-16102 GCA_013401275.1 Pandion haliaetus | reverse complement strand
GAGCTGACCTGAAACCACGACATGATTCCATAGGAAACAAATAAAAGCTTATACTGTTTATGAAGTGAGAAAAGCCTAAGTAAAATAAGCACTTTGATAATTTAGAAAGAAAAATGATGCTTAATATAATCACTATATCACAAATATTTACTCTATTGAGCAATGGTATTGTGAAATGAAGTTTATCAAATGTGTAATTTTTGCTAGAAACTCTAAAAGAAATCAGTGACAGAACTAAGCAATGAGCTGGTAAGATCAAATTGTTTGTAATCAATCTTTCCAGCAAATTTGGCTAATACTGGGAAAAACTAATGGAGTTAAGTTGAATTTTTTGCTAATCTTTGCTAGAAGATAACAGAAAACTTCCAGAGTTGGTTGTTTAATTCTGTTTGTATTTCAAAGTGCAATCTTTCAAACTACTCAGAGAGATTTACTAAAGCACTGTAATGTTTCCTGGATTACACATATAGATAATTTAATGTACCTATATCTAAGATATCTGAAGTCAAGCAAGCTTTCTTAAGCCCCTGTTCTGCAACAGAATCCACACAAAATGATCATTCCACACTCACTGCTTCTGTCATATTGCTAGGCTCAGGGTACTGTGATCATGGACTAATAATTCTGTACAGCTACAACACTACTTTATTGTAAAGACTAAATAGTGCAGTGCTGTGTCTTGAGGTTCTACTCATCCAACTTTTTCCAAAGTTGCTAAATACAAAATAAATTATAAAACAGAACTATCACAATTTCATATATCAAGTTAGTGGCACTTCTAAAACTGGTAAACAAAACACTTAACCATGATGTGTCTGAAGTGGGGAGCCTCTTTTCCAGGTATTTCTGAGGTGTCTGTGAGAGGAGTTCTAAGGTAAGGTTATCTGTGGAATAGAAAATGGTACATTGATTGTCTCATAACTAAAAATTACTTTTATTCTTGAAGAGTTTATTTTCTGAAAGCACAGATGGTGCATGCTTCAGTAGCTGTCTTTTAGTAGCTGAGAACAGAATGAGATTGCAAAGTAGTGGAACAGACCAGGTATAGAGAGCAGAGCTATGTAATTTTGGTGACCAAAATGGAGTTGTATTTCATTAAGTTCAAGGAGAAAAAAGCTCAGGTTCTTTCTTCTCTTTGTTTTAATTTAGGAAATTTTTAAAACAAAACTACTCCTACATGTCAAAAGGTCACAATAGTTGTATATTTTTCCAGCTGTTCTTGGGCAATAATAGTTGCTCAAAGCCTGAGTTTAAAAATAATTTTGGAACACCTAAAGCTATTCTCAGCTTTCACGTTATTTTCTTCAATCATGCATCCTATTGAATCTTTTCCTCTCAGAACTAGGGTGGTTAAGGCCTTTCTAATGAAGCCTATAAGTCAGAGAGGAGCAGATATTGCAGCTGCATATAATCAGGCACGACTCTCACCTGAAGATAGTGGGGTTCAGTCTCAACAGAGTTTTATAGACCTCGATAAAATCATTCTTTGAGGTTATGTCTTAACAGTGGAATCCAGTAGCAGCACAGCGCCATGGAGGTCTAAGAGAATAAATCATACAAAGCAAGAACTGTGTAGGTTATTAATTTCAAAGGCCAAATTGTTTAGTTGTTATAAGGTGGAAAATGAAAAAAATGACATTATCTTGCAAAGGACATTGTTATTTTGTCCTATATGCCCCTTTTCATGAAATTCGTATTGAAGGTTAATGACCATGCTTGTTTTCATTTATGTCCTATGTGTTGCCATGTCCAAACTGGTGCAAAAGTGAACTGAAAAGTATGTTTCTTGGGAGCAGGTCTTGGTCAGCCTCTGCACCTGCAAGCTTGTGTTTTCAAAGTACACAGAAATGTCCCACTGCAGTAGCCCTTGGTGGTGATTTCTCTGACTACTCAGGCTTGCAGAGATGAGCGTGTAGCAGTTGGGGCTGAGCAGGAACAGAGGCACAGGACAAAGTTACAAGGTTCTTTAGAAGTCATTGCCACTTTTTCTCTTTTCCAGTATGTAACAGCTAAATATATTTATCTTGTTAGTGTTATCTTATTATCTTAAAAATAATAAATCTATACCATTCTTGTTTTCTATGACAGTGCACTCTTAATTTTTTCCCCATTACATACAAGTGTGCAGGCACACACACAAAATGCAAACAAACCTACTAAAAAATTATTCTTAATATCGCCACCAGCTAAAAACCTCTAGAGTCACCACTGAACAAACAATTCCACCACATCTAATAAGATGTGTAAAACCACACCTAATCTTGCACACCCACCCCTGCACCCCAAATCCAAATATTATGCCATGAAGTCTTGTATGTGCACCAAAATACTTTTTACTTTTTCAAAACCTACAGGTGCATTGACTTTACTTGCATGACTCCCTTTGCAGAACTGTATCGGTAACCAACACCTCCTCTTAATCCTTGAATGCCATGAACTCTCAGAAATAATAAAATCACAAAACTTCTGCTCAAAGTAAGGAAAATATATAAATACTAGGTTTATGCTCAACATTTGTGGCAGATCCTAAGATGGTTGTTCATGTAGGACTTGCAAAGACCACCCTGAGAAGACTGATGGACTTTTGACTAATAGGATCCTAATTAAGTTAAGTCAGGACATAAAAGGACCTGTAAGCAGAAATGTTCATGGTCCTCAACTCGTCCAACCTGAAAGGCCATAAAAAGACACCACCAGCCACAGAGAAAATTATTCTTAGCAGTGTTCAAAAAACATAGAAACATTAAAGAGAGATAAGTTAAAATTGTTCAGGTACAAAAATCAACAGAAAAGGAACGGGGGCGGGGGGAACATAGATGACACTCACCACCTTCCCTCTCCCACTAACACCTATCACTTTCCTTTCACCTCCTCTGGCAGATTTCATCCCTCATGGCAGCAGACTTATGAAAAAAAAGGCCTTTTCCACCACTGGATGATATTTGGTCTCTCTGGAATACAAATGTTGATGCTGTCATTCATGGTAACCACACCAGTGACAAGACTGAAGGGTGAATGATAATGTCTCCAGAAAGTTTGCAAGTGAAATATAAGCTAAAAATACTCCTCACTGAGCATTTTTTTCTCTTTGGCTATTGTGAGGTGGTTTTAAAAAGCTGAGCACTGCGGTGAGCTTTTACACTGATGTACACCTGGAAAACAACATCAGAAGAATTAGGGATATTCAGGTCTCTTCATAAGGACAAACTTATTTCCCTTCATACAACTGGTGGCCACAGTGCTTTACCGCATGCAGGTATCATAACTTTTCTCCAAAAAACTTTCTGAATTAAAGTCTTTTGCTGTTGTATTGCACCTCTGAGTGCCTTTTCAGAGACACAGAGCCTTTTAGATAGTACAAAAAGTTATATTTCTCCTTAATTTTTCTGCTGGTAAAAGGAAGTTGATTCTTCTTTCAACCCAGAAGAAATAAAGTGTGCATGCATATAAGGCAACTGAAATGGCTGTAGATGAAAAAGCTGCTGTTATTTTGGAATAGATTGGGAAATAATAAGCTTAAGTTGCAACATAAGAGATTTTGGTTACACCGTAGCGGGAAAACATAATAGCTCTCTAACTTTAGTTTGCTTACTTAAGTTCACCCTTAGTTCAATTCTGATATTCTCAACATTGTTTTAAACAAATACTAAGAGAAAAAAAAAGGTGAGATTTTGTTCTTGGTACAGGTTGACAGAATGAAAAGCTTGAAAACAGTAGTATGTGGGCTTCAGAGAAACCTAATTTTCATCACTGGGACTATTTTTACGGTTAGCATTAGGTTAACATTAGGTGCTACATCATACTTCAATTAGTACTGAAATATTAAATCTTTAATGCTATTGCTTTAGTACTCACTAAACTAAGAAAAGCACCTGCATGGTTAAAAATAGTAATAAATTTATTGTACAAGTAAGTTTTTTTAAAATTTGAGACAATTAAATAGTCTTTCTTTTTTTTTTTTTTTTTTTGTAGTTGCATTGCTGCCTTTTTGACAACAGAAACCAAGAACAAAAGACAAGGCAGTTGCTGTGAGAACCACTGCCTGTCTCCTTCGTGCCAGCTCTTATGAACCTAAAGTAAAATTTTTCCCACAGCAGAAGGAGGTCCATAGGCATAATTGGGATCTGGCTGTTTCCATAGCACTACATGGAGTCTCAGTTTAATGTATTGCTAGCCTCTAGTTTGCTGGGACAGTGCAGGTCCCTGCCCTGGTTAAAGGCAGGATGTAAAGCTATTTCAGTGCTAAGTGTGTGCAGGGGACCCCTTGTGAGGATTGCTGTCTAACCTCTCAAAGTCTTAAATATCCTTAGCAAAAAGAACCCAAAATCAAAACCCCACCATAGAAGCATTCTAGACTAAAGTACATGAACAAAATATGTATAATCAAACATGCACATCAGCACAGGGTTTCCCATCACTGTTGCTTATTGCTTAGTAAGATAAGAAACACTTAGCAGGATAACAAATTAGAATAATCTCTGTATGCATCTTTCTGTCTCAATTTCCTACCCTTCTGAGAACTTGCCAGCCTGCAGCAAGAGCTATCTCAAGTTGTTCAAATGCCTTCTGAAATGTGTGGTTTCTTTCCTGATTTGTGGAACCGGCCTATCACATCTAATTATTTTTTGATTCAGCTGTCTAGTTAGGTCAGGCTATTTCTGTCCTTGGTCTAAGGTCCCTGTGTTCTGAACACGGTTTGTCTCTTGAAGATTCTTATTTGTTTTTCCTCCCTACCTGCCTTTTTTTGATGAGGCTTCTACCAGCGTACAACACCCAGGAGATCACAGACTTCTCTGCTCTGCTTTGGGTAACTTTCCATTGTTTCAAAATAAACTCTTCCCCACAGACAGAGAAGAGAACACTGGCTCTCCTGGGCTTCTGCTAACCCATCATCCCAACTTGCTTTTAACTACTGTCTCTGGTCTGGAGGGACACAGTGTAGTCCTTGCCAGCTGTACTGCATGCACTTTAATATGTAAGAATCTTTTTTAAAAAAAAGCAGAGGAATTTTGTAATAACTCTACCTCATGAAACAGAATCTGTAAATTGTATATAGACGATTATTCATATCATCAAAGCCAATGGACTTATTTGGACTTGATACATTTTTTTTTCTCCCAGTGGAACTTTTGAGTTCACTGGCAGGAGGAGTCCTCCTGGGATAGAAAATTATATGAGATCCAGATAATCGCTTTGCAAAAATCTCTAGGCACTTTCATCTCTCTAAGCTACTTTTATACAGTATGCTAAAAGGACTATGGCACACCATGCTAACAAAACATTCATGGATTTTCATCTTCTACTTGTCTTCTGTCCCAGATAGTGGAAGGGAGAATGAAAATAATGCTGTGCATCTTCTCTCTTTATGGAAAGGGCTGTGCATAGTCCATATTTGTAATCTACAATACTAGAGAGATTTAGGAGTTTGTAGATCTGTATTTTGTTAGCATTTCTACAAAAGATTTACTGGTCAGAATTTGGATGGACTGTTTCACTATTCTGTTGCCATGTAACAAAAGAAACTATGTTTATATATATTTATATAAATGCATATATATGTTAATGCAAACCAGAACATATAAAACCAGAAAATAGATGAAGCATGACTGGGTTTTCCATCTAATTTTAATAAAGCAAATTAAAACTGACTGAAGGCTCGCTTTCACAGCAGCTGTTAATATTGTGAAGTTACTCTGTTTGAGATCAAACCTTGCTTGAATCATTAAGACTTCAAGTTTCATATGTTATCATACTATCTTGCTCTTGAAACTCACCAGTGTTGTATAGACTGCAGAATGAATTTTATTTGGAAAATTACATGTCAGTGAACTAGAACTAGATCTCTAGTTCCATTTTACATAGATGTTGAGTAAAAAAAAGTAATCATAATTTCCCCTGCTGCTCTGTGACTCTTTTCTCCTAGGAATAGAAAACAAATAATACATTGGTCTTGCTTTCCAAAAAGTAAACAAGGTGATAATAGCAACAGTAATTTTGTTAAACTTTTCCTCATGCAGAATGAACTTTAGGATCCTGTAGACTTCTGCCAAATAGCTTTGCTTCAGTGCAAAAATAAGGCTAAATGAATGCACCATAGTTAGTCCCTAACTCAGCAGGAGGGAACACAGAGTGAGGATACTTATTGGCAAGTGATGACAAACCTTGCGACAGCCTCCAGCTGGCAACTCTGCCCTTCTGACAGGGGTCAATGGCAGAGTCAGCAGAGATAATGCTGTCCCACTTGTCAGCTGCTTCAGCACAAAGTCCTTCACTGGCAGGCTAGAAACAAGACTTCTAGCTTTACATTTACATCTCTGAGGGTGAGAGTTTGTGATAAAGCTGAACCAATCTAATGGCTCGCTTTCAGTAAAATTGGCTGTCCTTTTCTCCCATGTTCTCTCATCCTAGATGCCTACTGTCACCTCCTCCCTGCTGCTGACTTTGACACTCAGCTGACCTCAAAATGAGACAGTTCGATGGAAGGCTAAGAAAATTAAAACAGGAATGGATGACTAGTAGTGTAGGTGGCTCAAAGGAGGAAAGAAAACTGCCTCTCAGTGAGCAAAGGAGGACTGCTCCCTTTGGTGCAAGGAGTTATTAGATTGGCTCATTCACATTGTAGAGCCTTGTAGTGGCAAGGTTTTGGTAACAGGGGAGTTACAGGGGTGGCTTCTGTGAGAAGCTGCTAGAAGATTCCCCCATGTCCAACAGAGCCAATGCCAGCCAGCTCCAGGATGGACCCACCGCTGGCCAAGGCTGAGCCCATCAGCGATGGTGGTAGTGCCTCCAGGAGAACAGATTTAAGAAGGGAAAAAAAGTTGCTGTGGCACAGAAACTGCAGCTGGAGAGAGGAGTGAGAGAACATGCAAGAGAAACAACCCTGCAGACCCCAAGGTCAGTGAAGAAGGAGGGGGAGGAGGTGATCCAGGCGCCAGAGCAGAGGTTCCCCTGCAGCCCATGGGGAAGATTATGGTGAGGCAGGCTGTCCGCGGGAGCCCATGGAGGTCCATGGTGGAGCAGATATCCACCTGAAGCCCAGGGAGGACCCCATGCCAGAGCAGGGGGATGTCTGAAGGAGGCTGTGACCCTGTGGGAAGCCCGGACTGGAGCAGGCTCCTGGCAGGATCTGTAGCCCCATGGAGAGAGGAGCCCACGCTGGAGTAGGTTTTCTTGCAGGACTTGTGACCCCCCAGGGGACCCACACTGGAGCAGTCTGTGCCTGAAGGACTACAGCCTGTGGAAGGGACCCACGCCGGAACAGTTTGTGAACAACTACAGCTCATGGGAAGGATTCACACTGGAGAAGTTTGTGAAGGGCTGTCTCCTGTGGGAGGGACCCCACGGTGGAGCAGGGGAAAAATGAGGAGTCCTCCCCCTGAGGAGGAAGGAGCGGCAGAGACAGCGTGTGATGAACTGACCCCAACCCCTATTCCCCATCCCCTTGTGCTGCTGTGGGGAGGTAGGTAGAGAATTGGGGAGTGAAGCTGTGCCCAGGAAGAAGGGAGGGGTCTGGGAGAAGGTGTTTTAAGATTTGGTTTTATTTCTCATTACCCTACCTTGGTTTGATTGGCAATAAGTTAAGTTAATTTTCCCGAAGTCGAGTTTGTTTTGCCTGTGATGGTAATTGGTTGAGTGATCCCTTCCTGTCCTTATCTTGACCCACGAGCATTTCATTATATTTTCTCTCCCCTGTCTAGCTGAAGGGGGGAGTGAGTGAACGGCTGTGTGGTGTTTAGTTGCTGGCTGGGGTTAAACCACAACAAGCCTCATCCTTTGAAGTGGAGTGGAAATGGAGAACTTGTCTCATACGCCAGCTGCGGTGGGTAGTTACTGTCACCAAACAGAAAGAACAAATAGTCATGGATGATAAGGTAGCCACAGCATGATCTGCTAGAATTAGCATGCTGTCTGGGATTATCCAGTATTCAGATTACATTGGAGTTAGCCATTAAATCAGCAAATTGCGAGGGTTTTCCACCACTACAATCTAACTTGTTGCATCACTATTGTGCTACTATCTAAAGCCATCAACACTTGAATCCCAACTGCTCCCACAAGCAAGCCAGGTAGGATGAAACTAAAGCATCACCTAGGTTTGTGTATGCTGTATTTATGAAACGCAATCACAACATGTGCAGGATACTCATATTAGCTTTAATCTGGTTATCACATCTGTTGAGAGCAGTGAAACTGAACTAGTATGGCTTCTGCAGGAGCCATGTAAGACTGCCTAGGACCCTGCCTACCAATTTGGTTGTGTTATGAATGTTTGCTGAAGTCAGAGCACCTGAAGACCCCTTTACGTGTAACAAAGCTTAATATCAGCCCAGGAACACTGAAATCATGCTCAAAATGTAATGCAGATACCTCTTTCATTCTAACTTTTCCAACGCCAATTTTGTTGTTCCCATGAATTACCAAAAAATCCAGCAGCCCCATTTTCAGGTTCTCAGAGTTGAATCTAGGAAGGAAAACTTTGGAAATCTTGCCTGCTTTCTACCAATTTTCTTCAGAAAACTAAAAGCATTCTAAAGAAATGTGCCAATTTAAACCAGTTGACATCATTGGACAAACAATTTCTGACTAATTTCACATCTCACATTGTTTCTGTTGGCTACCTGTTATTTGGCCCTTGATTACAAAAATAACAAAATTATCCTCTTAAGTATAACCTCCTAAACAGAGGAATTGCTGCGCAATATGTTTGTTCTGGACGACACAGATGCGGTTCTGGAGCTCAGAACACAGCAGAGCCTGAGTCCTAGAATGGAAAAATACTGCCATGGAGAAACATAACAAAAACCAGGAAACATCACTAAAGCCGAGTAGCTCTAACTTCCATTTAACTGGGAACAAACCCAATTATTTAACAAATTTATGATTCTCTGTTTTGGATATTAATCAGGCAATTGAAGCAATATTTGCAGAGAGGGAGAGAAAAGAGAAGGCAGACAAGTTTGCTCCAAACCTTCTGTTCAGCTTCTTGAGCTTAAAACATTTCTGTTCTGTTAATTTCATGTCATCCAGACGCTCACCGTGAATGTCAAATACTGTCACAAGCTGGAGCAGATAATTTTCCATTCATACATCTCAGCCTGACCAAATCCATGTCAAAGCCTCATGTCAGTTTTGCTTGGACCCTGTAAAGAAGTTGTGTGCATTTCTAGTTGAGTATCATCCCCTAATCCTAGGATTAATTAGGTATAATGTTGACACACAGGGCCTGGGTGGAGCTGGAAGCTGCTTCTGGAGGAAGGACGTCATTTAAAGTGACGAGAGTGCCCTGGTAATAAACAGAAACTGTTAGAGGAAACAGCCTGGACCAGGCTAACATGCTTCAGTTAGCTGTCTACGCTTACATCGCAGTGAATTATGAAGAAATAAAAGACCTGCACAATATCAGCCTCTTCATTTTTCTACTAAATTACACTAGCTAAAGAAAAAAGACTGCAGGCTTCCTGAACACTTTTGTCTCAGGCATTTTCATGCCTACGTTATAGAAGGGCATGATTCATGTGTCCTCCCTACAATGTCTATGTTATATATGACAATAAGAAACTGGCAGAAGCACATTTTATTTAAAAGCAAAAGAAGTTCAGATGATTTAAAAAAAAATTCTATAAAGTTATTTATTCATGAAATCAGAGTATTTAGGATTGTCTGAACAGGAATATATTTTCCTCCTTCTATTTTAATATAATGAAAATGCAATCATTCCCTTCTGTTACCTGTGCAAGCTGAGTAGCTGAGTATCTTGCTTTATCACCCCAAAGAACAAGAGACAAACATCATGTGGATACAATACAAATGTTCCTTTGTACATGTGATTTTAATTAACAGTCAAAAATAACCAGCATATGGCCAAGCTAGATACACATAAACATCTCCTTTCTGTCTAGATGTACAATTTAAAGTCCTAATCAATATTGTTGACAAAGATCCTATGAAACAAAACCTGCTGCAGTAAGAATCCAGCTCTTCTTTCTGTCCTGGGTAGCCTTGGGAAATTTCATTCTCTGTCTTTTAGTTCCTTTGTTCCTCCTGTGTCATGGGTATAACACTATTGGTAAATGAGCA
The DNA here is from genome assembly GCA_013401275.1 of Pandion haliaetus. NCBI lineage: Eukaryota > Metazoa > Chordata > Aves > Accipitriformes > Pandionidae > Pandion > Pandion haliaetus. The sequence goes on along the minus strand of VYZV01007054.1, from coordinate 6,025 downwards.
GATGTTTCTAACAATGTTTGCAAAAGTATTTGCACCCATCAGTTCTTGCATTCTACACGTAAATATGCTTTGCTTCTTATGATATACTACCTCTGTGAACATTTCTGTCAGTACAGTATTTCAGGAGAATGTATCAGTAACTAGATACAACAGGAAAGAGTAGCAAGTTTAAGCTAACCTATATTAAAAATATGAAGCAAAAAGTCACTAGCAGTGATTTATATGACCCCATATGCCAGTAAGACCTATCTCCTCAGCAAGAGTTTTCCAAAATGCCAACCCTTTTTCCTTTAACTTGTACAATGTAAATAGAAAGGTGTATGAAATAGAATAAAAATCTAGGCATGTTTGGTTTAGCAGCAATAGATCTTCATTTAGGCTTTTACTACTGAAGCTTTTTTTCTTGCTTTGTTGCTGCTTCTCAACTTCTGCTTTATTTGAGACCTTTTCTGGTCATTAGTTGCCTCCTGTATTCTTCCTTTAACCAATCATCAAATGTTCCCATAGAAACATATGGGGTTTTCATCTGCCATTATACTTTCTTTTATATTTTATTATTTCCACATTTGTTTTATGTTTCTCATCTGCCACATTTTCACCCTCAGATCTCCATCAAAAATATATTTTCTACAATAGCTGACTCATCTAGAGATGTAAAGACATAGTTTAATTATTTCATTTCAGTTTTTGGCAAGATGACAATAAAAGCTAAAAGTGTTCATCCCAGGCTTTCAGAGCCCTTCCGAAATTAAATATTAACCATGTACAATAAAACAGATCAAAGAATAATGTGCATAAAAGCTCACAACCCACTTAATACTAACCTGCAACAAGCCAAAGTAATAATAGAAAAATGCAGTTTTAATGAGTATAATATTTTAATTGAGGGAATACTTTATCACTGGAAAGATTTACCGAAGCATGTGGTAGGTTCTACACTGTTTGAAATCTTTATTATCAAGCTACTACTGTGTTTTAAAGGATATTTTAGCCAGAAACCTTTTAATGAGTTGTTTTGATTCATGAATCACAGGAAAACCTCAAATGTTCTTAAAACTTCTGCAAGAAAGAAGTTAGAAGAGGAGGTCCTGCAGGTAAAGCATTCACTTTTCTTAAATGATTGTCTTTAAAACAGTTTGCTTACAAAATCTAGGAAAAAGATCTAGTGAATGTAAAGAAGAGTGAATGGGACTTGGCAGGATTCAGGGATTTTCCAGACCCCCCAAACAGGTGGAAGAGGTGGTATAATTGCAAAGGCCATGTATGCTGGGAAGACTTTTCTACAACAGCCTTCCTTCTTCTCATGGTCCCTTGCAGCCCAAAGGGAGAAAATAGAAGTTGGGTCAGCGAAGGTATAGTGAACATGATTTGGAGGAGTTGGTAGAAACAGGCAGATGCTACGGTGGCAGCACAGTTGTTTCTTGGAATACCGTTCTGTGCCTGCCAACCTCCAGGTAGTTTTACTAATGCTTTGTGTTAAAGCAGCAGACTGACAGCAGTAGAGAATAGAGCTGTCAGAGATGGGCCCTGTCTTTCTTGTTGCTGTAGGGCCTGTTGGAGGGTGATGCTACATTAAATCTCCTGTGGGAGCTTATGTCATTAAACAGAACGAATACTAGTAAGGAGAAAAACCAACATATATATTGGTAAAAGGGCTACATAGTTGCCATTGTATAATATAATATGCAGCACCTGTACACACAGATTCATTCACAGATAAAATTATGCAGCATATTTTTTGAGGCTATTGTCTTTCCCTCGCTTTTATTAATAAATTGGGATTATCTTTAAATCTTAGCACAGTCATCTCTCCAAGTGTATAACAAGCCCGCTCTTTTTGCTCAGCAATTCACTCACCACTACAGCATAATTGCTACTAAGGTTCAAGGAGAGATTCTTTTAGATAATAATAAGTAATATGAATTTTTCCCCAACCAAAAGTTATAACAGCAGAGGCTTCACCTTCTTCTGAAATTCACTAATATAGCAGATACGTCATGTAAATACACTTATTTAAAGAATGAGCTATTTTACTGAAACCCTCATGAAAAAGCTAGCTAAGCACCATATTTTTAAGAGCATTTAAGGACACGGAGATACAAACAAGATTTTAGGGAGGATTTTTTTCAAATCATTTCATTCTCCATCAGATGAGTGGATGTCAAGAGTCTTTACAGCAGGAGCCATCAGCTGGTGAGTTTTTAAGCAGCTCACAAGTAGCTTGCTTACAGCTGCCATGGGTTGCTCCTCTGCTGAGGTGGTGACACACAGTCAACAGAGCTGAGCTGGCACAGAGACTTTGGGGTACTTTGAATATTTGGCTCTTTATCTCCCACTAATCAAACGCTCCCTCACTTCACAGCCTCCTCAGCTGAGGTAAGTGTCTTCACGCAGGGTTTTGATATATGACACTTGGGTCAGGAAAACTGGTCACCTTTGCATTTAAATGGTTTCCAAATTGCAACTAGGGTCCCAGTATATACATGGAACATGTTTTCCTTGCTGGAAGCATCCTGTATTTTATATACAACATCCTGCAAGCTTGGCACTTTCCCCTGAAGCTACGTTAATTTAGCAGTGAGCAGTGCAGGCTGTAGCACATGCCTTGTCCATCCACGCCCCCCTTCCCCACCCCCAGCCCCTAGCATGCTTAGAATACATCTGGCTTTACTCAGAAAACTACGAAAAAAAATATAGGTTGGCTATATACCTGGATGTCGTGGTTTCAGCTCAGTCGGTAACAAAGCACCACGAAGCCGCTTGCTCACCCCCCACCCCCGCGCCTGGCCACGTTGGGACGAGGAGAAAATACAAAGGCAGGCTCGTGGGTCGAGACAAGGACTGGGAGGGATCACTCCCCACTTATCGTCACGGGCAAAAGACAGGCTCAACTTGGGGAAGAAACAAAATCAATTTCATTTAATACAAATCAAAACAAAAACAAAACATAAGGGTATTAGGAAGGGAAACCAAACATCAGAACACCTTCCCCCCACCCCTCCCGCCTTCCCGGCTCAGCTCCATTCCCGGTGCTTTCTACCTCCTCCC
>VYZV01007052.1:0-21310 GCA_013401275.1 Pandion haliaetus | reverse complement strand
TTTGTATCTTCTATCTTCTTTCTACTAGTTACACATATGCAATAGATATCTATTAATAGCCTATTTATGTTACATGAATAAAATACCATTTTACACACAAGTGTGTATATGCACATACACATGCACATGTATCAATTCACATACTCCCGTTTTTGATTTTAGCATCAATATAAAAGCACAGACATATTTAATCTTAGCCTTATTACTAATTTTCATATAATATGTTTAATCTTTACACTGCCAGGTTTGTAAAATTGTCAGAGACTTTCTGATCTAATTTTGCAGCCATTCTTCCTCCTGTTAAAATTATAGCAGTGTTGTATGAGAATTCATTCTGGGGTCACTGAATCTGAGATTTATACCAAGATGCTTAAAAATAGCAGCTGGCACCAAAAGTAGTTTTTAAAGTCCCATATCCACCTGAACAAAATCTGCAGCGCAACTTCACCTGGAGACAGGGATTTTGGGGGGGCCTTGGGATATATTTCTTTTTATAAAGTTTAAATTTTGTAAGGTTCTGGCTCTGTGGTTTTAACCTCTGCTTCAGTGGGGTGGAGCAGATGTCATTTATGAACATTTCAGTGTCATTTTGCACGTTTTTGGAACTACTTGTCTGTTAGAGAAGTTCCACAACTGGAAAATGTAATTGAAACCCAGTGTGTACAATCTGGTAAAATTTGTGCACCTGGTTCTCATTGCTTTCTCTGCAATTGCTATTATATCTTGAGAAGATTTATTCAAAGAAATACCAAATATGTTCATACCTTCTTGAAGTGGTTCCCTGTGGTACAAGAATTGCATATGGAGAACGAGCACCTGTATGTGTGCATTCATCACAGGTGCAAACTCTGCCATCGAAACGTGTTTGTATGTGTGTGGGTTCAGTGAAGGCGTAGGTATGTTCTGCAGGATGCTGTATGCACCCTTTGTGAATCCTTACCTGGGGGTAGAGGGAAGTTTCTCTGTCCTGTGTGCCCTGTTTTTACATAGTAAAGCAGCAGGGACTTGCTGGCAACAGAGTGCTGTCCATGGGCTTGCACTGAAGGTGAAAATTAGACCCTAGTCAAAATTGTTCATGTGTGTGTTCATGCTATGAAGTGTTATGATTTTAAGTATTTTGCTTGAGAGAACTGGATTAATATTGCATAGAGACAACAATACTGCTTTATGTCATACGTAGAGCCTTTCAGATATTCAGAGGGCTGTATTGGTGTTTTCTGTGGTTACTCCTTGGTAGTTGTGTGTTTGGTTGTCCTTCCACACTATAAATTTATAAGGGCATTTAATATATGGCTATTAGTCTGTGGTGGGTATGGACATTCTCGTTTGTTGTTTTCCTCTCAGTTGAGTGCAACAAAGAGCCTCTGTTTGCTGAGTAAAATTCAGTAAAGAGTTCATCTGTGTCTGAACAACAGTATTAAGGAATATCAGACTCCCCAAACAAACCAGAAAGGATTGAACCAATTTTTTCCAGCTGAGAGGCTATTTTAACAGAATAAATAAAATCAAAGGAGAACAATGACCTCCATATATAAGTAAGCTAGAACAGTTTTAAAAATGTGTTTGAAATCTGGATGTCACTTTTCTTTTATAAAGTAATTAGATCTGAAAAGATGTACATGAGATTGAGTCAATGTCACCCAGTCAGCCTTGCACTGCAGTGCTTCCAGCCGGAAGCTGTTGCAGATGAGAAGTAGGGTTAGGGTGGGTTTCATTTTTGGTTTTTTGTTTTGTGTGTGTTTGGGGTTTTGTTGGGTTTTGTTTTGGTTTGGTTTTTTTTTGAATAAGTGCTTCTTAAATACCCAGTATTTATTTGCTGTGACCTCCTGTGTGATCTTGATTATAATTAATATTGAACTAGGGTACATCTGCATTTCATTTTAAAAAAGAATGAACTGGAAAGCATTGCTTAGGCTCATTAAGTAATTGTGCTTTGTTTTCATACTGAGAAAAGTTGCTTCATATTAGGAGAAGAACCAAATGTTTGCATATTTCCTGAAATGGTCCCATTTACTGGATGTGAATGCTTTTATCTGAGTTCCAGTTCAAACAGTGATGGCAAGACTTAGTCTGAAGATTTTTAATAACAGTAGGACTATATGTAGGTGTTATCCTTACTTGATTTAATCTCGCCTGTCAGCTATGAAGACTTGGGCTTCTTGGTTTGCTGTCTAGGCAGCACAGGATGAAAAATGTCTCTTGAAGGCAAACAAAGTCAAAAGCCTGAGAGGGCTGAGGCTAGTGCTGTTTCTTACCACCAGGCTCAGAAGGAGCCAGGACTAAGCCAGAATTGTTGCCTGTCTTCTTCATGGATGCCATTTTCTCCATAGCTCCTTATCTGAATGCAAAATTGCTGCAAAAAGTAGAGAAATTAATGTGAACTTTTGTTGCTCTGATTGTCCTGGAATCTGATTTATGTGAATACTTTTTGCTTGTTGGTGTTAGAAATAATAAAAATAATTAAGATGCAGAAATGAAATAGTCTTTGAGTGCTTATCACTTGAGAGATAATTAAAAACTAAAGCTATGATTAATAATTTAGTATTTATTAAATTACATTGAACTGGGGCTGTAAGAAGAGGAAGGATCTAGCATTTTAATTTCTAAGATAAAAAAGAAAAAAGGAATAGTTTTATCTTATGGGTGGGCATTTTTCTGCAACAGGTGGTTATTTTCCTGTATTATATATTATATCCACTGAAGCAGGCTTGCTTTTCTGTGTACTCCTGCTTCTTTTAGACTTATAAAAATGAACATGTTATTTGAAGATATAATGTGGCACATCCTTAAAGGTTCTTTGTAGCCCTTTGTGGATAAGATTAACATCTGCCTTCACTTTAAGCCAAGCAGAAATTGGTACAGAAAGTGCTGAGCACTTGTTAAAACTCTAGATGAGACCTGAACTACTTCCCATTAGTAGATTGTTCTTGCTACAGGTTTCCCTCTGGCTTTAATACAAAATAAGATTAAAAACTGCTGAACTTTAATCCTGTTCTGTCATTTTGTTATCTCATATAATTAGCTGACTTCAAGTTAAGTAATCTGTGGCAACTTTGCCAAATTAGTCCATGCCTGGCATCTTGCAGAGGCCAGTGTTGTGCCACTGGTCCCTCTTCAGCCCCTTGCTGTGAAAAATGCTTCACTTTCTTGGCTGCTCTTTATCATAATGTCTTGATTTTAGCACTTTTTGCCCCATTGCTTGTGGCACTACTGGGAGTTTCTGAGGGCAGCATGTTACCCATGAGCTGTGTGTCAGAAAGCCCTGATCTGCTCCAGCGTCGTTCCCGTGTTGCTTCAGGGCAGAGCTGGGACAGGGGCTCTCTCTGCAGCTCCAAGAGGCTGAGCGGTGACCAGAGCTGTGGCTGTATTAAAGCTTGGGGGTCACCTAAGCAGTGCAGACGCATTTCTGACAGCCTTTGCACTAGCTGTCGTTCGCAGGCACTTGAGGAAACCCATGAGATAAATCTGCTCGTTGCGCACCCGAAGGAGAAAAGCAGCGGCGCATGGTCTGGCCATGCTGTCCTCCCTACAGCTGCCTGAGTTGGGGGGCCAGGACCCTTCAGGGCTGCCTGCGCCCCTCTGGCTGGCAGAGTTCTCGCTGACATTTAATTGGCATCCCGTATCCCTGGGGGGCCGCGGCCAGCTCCCTCATCGCCTCATCCCTCAGTGCCTGCAATCCATAGCATGTCCCTCTGCAGTACCACACTGCCTGGGGCTTGTCATGTTGACCTACTAGCATGTACTGTGTCCCTCTGGGGGCCCTATCAGCAATGCTGTCCTCAGGATTGTTTTTCAAGATACAGTTATCAGTTTAATTTGCTTAAAATTTGCCATAAGGAGAAATAAGCTGTGAGGTCTCTCTTCCTGAGAGGAATTTCCACCAGGCGAAATCTGTCACAGAGCATTAGCTGCATACTGTCACGCTGTGCTGCTAAGAAAAAGAGCAAGTGAAACTAAAATAGTTTGAAAACAGTTTGTTAAGATTTCACTCCATTATTCTGTCTGCTATGTGTGCTATTAGGAAGACAGTATCTTTTAGGAACCAGACTGCTCTGGTCAGTGCTTTAAATCCTGAAATCTCAGGTCTCTGACACTTTTGCCTCTGCTGTGGATAGTTTTAATGTTGCATGAAATTATGAATTTTGATGGGGAGTAAGAGGCAAATGAACTCTTAGCATTTGGAGAGCCTTTCCCACAAAGTGGCAAACCACAGAGTAGATGGATTTAATACACCAGGATGAACTCACTGACCCTGATAGAGATAGACTGCTGCTGAGCCCTTGAAGTCATCTTTAATGATATGATCAGCCTTAATACTTGGTGGTGGTTTATGCAAATGTAGGGATAAAAAAAAAAAAACAAAACATGTTTACGAGATCTAGATCCACTGTATCTAATGCTTTTGTCTAGATTTGGCATGAGAGAAAGTTTGCATACTTGAACTCTCTAGAAACACTTTCCTTCTTTGTGCTTTCAAAACATGATAAGCACTGATAACAGTCAAGCAAGTCCTTCGTTTTCCCCTGGAATCCCTTAAGTTAGTTGTTCTTGAATCAGTTCTTTGTGTATCTGGGGGAAGAATACTGCTTCATATTCATAACAAAGAGATTGTGTATTAGTTGTCTCTTTTTGAGGGAATTTCCTCTAATACTCACTACTCAATGCAAATTTAGTAAGTAAAATCTATTTTCTTTGAAAAGATGTTCACACCAAAAGATTAGCATAAAAAACCAGTAATTGGTGTTTGATAGGAGGAAGACTAGGAGAGAGTGGATCTGTAAGGCTTGGGATTTTTTTTTCCTTTTCAAATCCATCATAAAATTGGTGCCACGCAGCTTAGGCAGAGCAGGTTAACCTGCCACCTGATCAATCCCTATCACTGTTTACAATTAAGCCACTTCTTCATCATTGCAAATATTATAAATGATTAATAACAATTACTTTATGTTTACTTCTGGATTCTGGAAGGTTGAGAGTAGCAAAAGGCCAAGACCAAAAGAGTCTCTTGCTCCTTCTTAAAACAAAAGAAAACCATCACCACCACCAAAAACCCAGTCCCGCAATATTGTTTAGCAATTCCATGTCTGAAGTTCTGTTTGATTTATCATTTAATCAGTTCTTAATCTATTTTAGTATGAGTGTTATGCATGAAAAGCTTTCTTCAAAGAAAACCAAATGTGTTTGTTAACACGTTTTGTTCATTAAACAATCTCATATCTTATTCAAATGATCAGATAGTCTTAAAACCACAGTTACTGGCATTAGGGTTATTGTCTTGTTTTATACAATTGCATGTATGGTTGACCTTTCTGTGACACTTGCAGAATCAGTGTCACACAAAGTATAAATCTGTGGGTCATCCTTTTTGGTTGGTTGGTTTTGTTTTAAAAGTACCATTAGCTTTCTCTTTTTGCATTGTGTTACTCTGCAATCTTTTGGACCTTTCCTTTGTTAAGGCTCAGGGAGCTCTGTTGGTGTTTTTTAGTACTTTGGGATGCATGCTTTCTGCTTCTGAAGACTTAAAAATCCTACTTCAAATAGTTGTTATATAACAACCTCTTTTTTTAATAAATAGAACATCATTACCACTGTAAAACACATACTTCATTCTACTTCCTTAATATAGAGGAGAAATAGCTTTTGAACACTTCTGCCTTTTGTCTCGAAAAGAACATCAAAAGGTACAAAGTTTTTAACTCTGAACTCATTGCTTGGTAACTTAGGCATTCCTTTGTATATAACTACAAGAACATCAGTGGAGCGTGTGAATTTCTGAAGGTGCTTTTATGACCAGACTAGCCAGGATCGTTTCAACCATAGCCATAGCCTTAACAATTGCTGTTTGTGTTTTGTTTTTGTTTTTTCCCTAATGAAGCTTGATCCTAATAGGGTTTTTTGTTTGGTTTTTTATTAAGTGTAAATTGATTTAATTTATCTTTTTCTCAAGTCTAACCGTGTTAGTAAATTGGGTTCTGGTAGAAAGTGGAAAGAGCATAACATTGAAGTGTTTTAGGATCTGCTCTGCGAATTCCCTTTGAGTTGATTAGAGCAGACAGCTCCTGGCCTTGAAATCAACATGATTACAGAAGCGATTTTGGTTGCTAAGAAATATCACAACAATACAAATGTTTTATTTAGAAAATAGATTAGCTCATCTTAGTTAAGAAGTGAATTTCTTTAAAACATACTTTTTTATTTAAAAAGCAGTGATCTGTTGTAGCTTCTATATTTTCTAGGGAAAATCCTGTGGATATTTTAATTCTGTTATTAATGCATTTGGGAATATTTGAAATTATTGAGAATATTTAGGAGTATTTAACTTCTTTCTTTTTATGTCTCACTTTTATTTAATTTCTCACTTTTATTTAATGCTTATAAATAAGCATTACAATATTTTCACTGTTTAATTAAATTACATGTTCCATGATTTGAAGTACTGTATTATGAACTTGTTAAGGAAATTGTTTTACTGCTGTTGTTTCACTACTATAATAGATATTCCTAATCTCTGTCTTCCTTTCTCCGGTAGGATGGTAGTATCTTTTTATTGGGAAAACTGAACTTGGATACTACAACTGAACATTGATACAACTAGTGCAAGCCCAGTCTAATTTTAGAGTAAGCATATGTTTTAGGGTTTTCTTTCCTGAGCCAAATCATAGTAAGAAAAAACAGCTGTGAAATAAATCCAGTCACTTGGTGAAAACCAACATATCTCATCAAGAGTAAATCTTATGCAATCTCTTGTTTGAGGCAAGTAATATCAACATCTTTCAAAACTTTAATGTAAGAAGTTGCTAAATATTTAATAATTAGGCATCACATCCGTTGGAGATAAAATGCCATTGCCTGTGGGATTATGGAGTGGTGTGAAGACATTTATTGCTGTAAGTAAAGCACATTTGAGTTGGTCATACTGGTCCATAACAGGTTTTAATTTGCAGGGAAGCCCATGTGTAGTATATTGTTTTGTCTCTGGACTCTTCAGAAGATGCTGTCCCCTTCTGGTTGTTAGTAGCTTGTCCTCTGGTTTTTGGTATGCTTTTGTCACTTGCCTGTCGTAAATTGTACTCTGCTCATATTTCTCTGTTAGAAAAGGAGCTATTTGCATGTAGGTAGCTTTAACTATCTAGCCTAATTTCTTCAGCTGCTCATTAGCCTATGCTGCCAGTATCTCATTGAACCTAGTTTCTCATCTGTGCGTTGATGTCACAGGGTCAAGATGCCAGTTGTCACACACGGAGTGCCCCCTTGATGGCTAGTGCACCTCTAGGAACACCCAGAAGACAACCAGTTGGCAAGGGTTCATTCATGTCACTGTGGGAACTTTTACCATTAATATTTGTATCTCTAGATTGCTATGAAACTGCTGTGTAGTCTTTGCTAAGAATCATTAATAACAATCACTTTCTCCAACACAACTAGAGGACAATTTACATTTTACAAAGCAATTGTATGTACCATAGTAAAATTGGACAATCTGCTGCTTTGTTCTCTGGTGGAGTTGGGAGAATGAGCAAAAAGTCACAAATGTTGCTTGATTGGTTCATTGCGAAGTAAGTAATGGTAGTAAGTGGTAAAGAAGTAAGAAGCTTTGTAAATAAAGGAAACCTGCTGAGGCAAAATAAAAGCTAAGTGCCAGGAGCCAGAATTTGGTTAAGGAGTTTCCAACACTGTTCATGTTCAAGATTTTTGCATGGGTATTGGGAGCAGAGATGTTAAAATGTGTCTGTGGACCATTTTGCACTGACATGTGGGCAACTTCCTGGCTGCATACTGGAAGATCTTTTGTATTTGTAGTAGCTAACTTGTACTTAACATCAGCTCAGCAATGAATATATTGTTGCCTTGCATCCCTGCCATGACTAAGTTCTGTGGCTTTTTTTCTTCAAGAGTGCTACTAGGTGATTAGCGGGAGAGAAAACTAGTTTTCTCACAAAATCATGAGAACAGAGTGAGCTGCTCATGTAGCAGTACCTGTCAAAATTTTTCACCCAAAACTTGCCAAAACTGAGGTGTGGCACTGTGTGTCTTATGGTAAGTTCTTCCAGAGCAGACCCTGGGAGGGGCCAGCAAGAGAAGGTGTAGGGGTCAGTGCAGGCTGGGGTGTGTGGTCCTAGCTGCCCTCATGGTACCACTGATGGGAGCCATGCAGGAGGCAGTTGCTCCAGAAGTGAGGTCTCTTGCACAAGTTGGCTTTCAGGTTATTCCCTGTTGAGATGACTTTGGATCCCTGGTGGAACCACTCAGGGGGCTTTGGGCTTTGTATGTTGAAAACAAAAACCCTTTCTCTCCTAGGTGTAAGTGACAAGCTGGTGTTGAGGCAAAGCCTTCAAAAGCATGTTTTGTTGATCACCTGTCAGAACGTGTGGGGCTTCTTCCCTTAACAAATGGCAACAAAACAGATAAAAGCATTTATGTGGTGTTTGATAAACACTTTTCAAAGTCTCGGGGAGCCCTGTTAACACTCGGTTGCATGTTTAATTGTCTTCAATATAGTACTGCAAGTTACAAAAATAAATTCTATCCATTTATGTGGAAGGAACCTGGAAATGAAGGTGTGTAAGTACCTGTGAGCAGTCTTTTATAGCAAATGAGTGCCAGGAAATGTGGGCTTGATTTGGGGTCTTTGCTACCACAGAAAGTTTTAAGACAAGTATTACAATTTGATCATAAAAGGAGTAAGCCAAAAGATGTATGAGAAATCACAAGCAATTGTGGATATTATTTGTGTTTGACTGACAATATGCAAGACAGAGTATGTTATGATACATCCTTGTCATTCAAAGGTTTTATTTTTAGTCTTACTTTCACAGTTGCTTTCATTATCCCCAGTACCAAGTTTCATGCGCTATAAATCATTCATACACCATAAACCATTTAAGCTGTGTGTGTTTCTTCCTGAAATATAAATTGGCGTATAAAATTCATTTTACCATCTTACTGGTATCACTTTTAAGACTATAATACTCTGTCCTTAGACCTGAATTCTGCATGCCTTGACTCTCAAGTTGTCTCCTAAGTAATTAACAGTATAAAATGATACCTTTTTAGTGACGGAAAGCCTTTCAGTTTTAGCTTAGTTTAGATTTTATTATTAAATCCTTTAATATGTTCAATTTCTCCCCTTTTGTTGCTTGAATCAAAGGTGTAAAAATCTGGATTGGTATGAAATCTAACAGGAATTTTCCTAGTTCATGTCATTGAGTCTTAAGGTTTCCCATGATTGCAAAAAAGCTGAATGTTGTAACTGAAATCTTTTTTATAAAACCTAAAGAAAAGCAAATGAACTGATTTTGTAATATTTAAATGCTGAGCAAAATGGCTTCTCATAGATTTTGAATTCCCAGGTTGTGATCATGATATTGAACCCATTTTTTGCAGACTCACAACTGTTAAATGTACATCACCAACAGGAACACTGCTGTTACTTCAGAAATGACACTGTAGCCTGTTTTCAATATCTTAACTCTTTCCAGATGGGCCTTATATATATATTTTTTTTTTTAAATCTTTTTTTTTATACATAACCTCATCCAAGCTAAATTCTTTCAAAGGCTTCCAAAGAGGGATTTTACTAAAACCCCCTCCATCATTGTCAGCCAGTAAACCATACTACAGTTTCCCTGAAGGTCACAATGAGAAAAAAAGTATTTTAAATTCTTCCAGATTATGACATTCTACAACAGAGTACTTTGTTAGATACAGTATATGCTCACTCCTGACAGTGGCTGGAATTCAGCTAAGGAGACTTTTCAAGGAAGGATCCTGTCCTATGATTCCTCATTTGAAATGGGGGCATTTTTCTCTGTTGTCACTCAGGAGCAACATGACTTTGCAGACCTCATATATAACTGAAAGTGGGTAGTATAAATCATATTTTAATGTTTGTCAATACAGTTTTACAGAAATTCCAGTTACTGTCTATGGAGAATTATTCTTGCATAATAAATGAATTTAGAAACTACCAAAAAAATATTTAATTTGAATCTTTAGAAATGGGCCACTGCAAATGAATTTAATTAGGTCATGCTGTCCCAGAAAATCTCCTGCTTGACTTTGAAGATCTGGAACAAAAGTTGTCATTAGACAACAGCCGACTACAGGAGAGAAAAGGCAGCAGGTTTTTTGGTTGTTTTTTTCCTTTTAATTTAAATTGCTGTGTTTACATTTTTTTTGCTTAGTGTATGTTGACATATCAGTTCAAAATATAGCACAGCTCAGCATGAGTAAAACTTTGTTAAAGTGATGGAAAATTGGGCAATTGTTGAATGTGGTACTAGCAGCACTGAACTAATAAATTATTAATAATATTGTATGTTAATTTTTGAATACTATGTCCCCCTCCCCTTCCCACACCTGTTTTAATTTTTAGTAACATATAATTGAAGGAAAATTATCAGATAACACAAAAGCTCTCCTGAATTGTATTTAATCAGAAAAAGTACTGTGTCTTCTCTAGTGCCTTACATGTTAGTGTAGGCATAAACTTTTCAATACATATGTACTATTTAACTATAAATACTGGGTTTTATTGTTTCTTGTTTCAGAAGATAAACAGATCACACTGTGACTTCCATTGGGTGTAACTCACTAGAGTTTATTAAAACCCACTACTCTCCACGCTGTAGCCATGAATTATTTTTTCACAAGGCAAGAATAACAAATCAGACATGTCAATTGAAGCAAAGTGCTTAGACCTTGTTAGATATAATCTAATACATACTGTTTGCATTGGTTTACCCTCTAAACTTAATTGTTTTTGAAAAATGCACATTTCACTGTGCAAATAACTGGGTAGTTAGCTGACCAATCGCCCAGGCAAATATAAGACTTCAAGCCTTATTATACAGATGATAGTAATGAAAGCATCTTGTGAGTTTAGAGTTTAAGACGTTGGTTGATCAGATGTTTACTCAGCTCCTGGTGCTAATTTACATTTCTCAGAGAGTGAGACTGCATTGTATTTTTTATTTTTGTTACTTCTGAAATAGAAGCAGAAGAATGTTGTGGAACATTTCTACCAGAATATAGATAATAGTGTAAATTTTATTCAGTTTTTATGAATTCTTAAAATATGCGATGTAGAATAAAGTATGGTGAACAAAGTACATGAGCCCATTTTATTTCCCAGCTAGGAAAGTGTCGTTTCCTAATCTGTGTTTCTTATTTAAGCACATGTAGTGAGCTGGAAATATTAGCCAAGTGTGCTTTAGGTTTGAGAGTTGAGTTTCTGTATCTACCTTTGCAGTATGGTGGGTATGCCCTTTGCACCACACGTGTAGTCACTGCCGTACCCCACATGGACAGGACTGATTGCACATGTGCTCTGATAGTTTTTGTGTGTGAAGCAAGTCTGAAATAATGCTGAAGATTATTGAAGTTTCTGCAAATGCACAGGACATCTGTGTTAGTAAGCCTTGGAGCTGGTTAATGAGGGCACAGTGGACATGTCAAGATTTACAGGTGTCTGTTACTCCCATTCAAATGTTTCAAGTCCTTTTAGGAAAAAAAAAAAAAATCTGCTGAAGAAGAAGAAAACTTTTCAGGTATGTCTTTGTTCTAGGAGAAGAGAGCTTCTACTTAAGATTTTAAGATTTATTTTTACCTATTGATGATGATGTTAAAACCATGACAAAATTAATGTCATTCTGTATTTCTGCATTCTGTCTTGTAATGTGTAGTGTCCCTGCAATCACCTGATGACATTGTAAGATTAATGGTTTACTTTTAGGAGAAACTGAGATTGTCACATCTACTTCTGAGTTGCATGTCAGCCACATCTGATTCCAAAATCAATATGAATTGATAAATAATTGCTTGATTTTTGTTTTGTGGGTTGTGTGTGGTGTTTTTTTTGTTGTTTTGTTTTTTATTAGTGGACCTTCTTGCATCTTCTCTGAAATTTTAAGTGGAGATAATCTAGTAGCTAAATAACCTTGTTCTAACTCACCCTGGAGACCAAAGACATGGCTTGTCTTTGTGATCATATGCTCAGAAGAAATAGTTGGAAGGTAAGAGATCTGTGATGGAAAAAAAACAGGATATGAGTAAATGAGAAAGTGAAGGAAGGACGGAAACAGAAGTAGACTGTCTGGTTGCGGCCTAGTGGATGAGGGGAGGGCTGTGAATGTTGTCTACCTGTACTTCAGTAAGGCCTCTGACACTGTCTCTCACGGCATACTCCTTGAGAAGCTGGTGGCTCATGGCTTAGACAAGTGTACTCTTCTCTGGGTAAAAAAAAACGGCTGGATGAACAGCCCAGAGGGTTGTGGTGAATGGAGTTAAATCCAGTTGGCGGCGGGTCACAAGTGGTGTTCCCCAGGGCTCAGTACTGGGGCCAGTTCTCTTTATCAGTGATCTGGATGAGGGGATCGAGTGCACCCTCAGTAAGTTTGCGGATGACACCAAGTTGGGAGGGAGGGTTGATCTGCTTGAGGGTAGGAAGGCTCTGCAGAGGGATCTGGACGGGCTGGATCATTGGGCCGAGGCCAATTGTATGAGGTTCAACAAGGCCAAGTGCCGGGTCCTGCACTNGCCAGCAGTGTGCCCAGGCAGCCAAGAAGGCCAACGGCGTCCTGGCCTGTATCAGAAACAGCATGGCCAGCAGGAGCAGGGAAGTGATCGTCCCCCTGTACTCAGAACTGGTGAGGCTGCACCTTGAGTACTGTGTTCGGTTTTGGGCCCCTCACAACAGGAAAGACATTGAGGTGCTGGAGCGTGTCCAGAGAAGGGCAACAAAGCTGGTGAGGGGCCTGGAGCACAAGTCTTATAGGAGCAGCTGAGGGAACTGGGGTTGTTTCGCCTGGAGAAAAGGAGCTTGAGGAGATACCTTATCGCTGTCTATAACTACCTGAAAGGAGGTTGTAGTGAGGTGGGTGCTGGTCTCTTCTGTCACGTGGCTGGTGATAGGACAAGAGGAAATGGCCTTAAGTTGTGCCAGGGGAGGTTTAGGTTGGATATTAGGAAAAATTTCTTTACTGAAAGGATTGTTAAGCATTGGAACAAGCTGCCCAGGGAAGTGGTTGAGTCACCATCCCTGGAGGTATTAAAAAAGCGCATAGACAAGGCACTTCAGGACATGGTTTAGTGGGCATGGTTGATGGTTGGACTCAATGATCTTAAAGTTTTTTTCCAATCTAAAAGATTCTATGATTCTATTCAGACCATCTCCTTGAATGCTTACCAGGAAAATCAGAATGTCAGTTTTGATCTGAAAGTCCAGAGGAGCAGGAACCCACGTGTAAAATCCATGGAGTGATCCCACTTCCAGGAGCTGCAGAGGGAGTGGGAGGCAGCCTGGTGGTGGGGCACTGAAGGGGAAATGACATTGTGACAAAAGTTGAGAGGTGTAGGAGACATGCTAATCACCTTTAGGGTTATGGAGGGTGTCCATGCTATTTTCCCTATGAGTTTCTGTTAGTGTATAGCACAGCAAAGAGCTGTAAGGATGTGTCACAGGTTGCATAGGAACTCACACAGATTTATCTGGGCCTGAGCTTACATATTTATTCTATGTTTTACCAGTTATCTGGCATAGCAGGTCTATAATAGATCACCAGTAGGAAAACTACATCTTGCTTTTTTCCTTTTAATCTGATCCCTGAGGTGTTTTCTAAACCCAGTTTTTTTTAGCAGGGAAAAGGGGATTATTTAGTAAGTGCTAAAATAGGTGTCCGCAAGTCAGTGTTTCACACTCTGCATTTCACATCCCAAACTTTGAAAGGAAATCCTTCTTGTGGTGGGGTAAATATCTGTTTGGTCCCTTAAGGAGAGAGACAGCGTCCTGCCTCTTCCTGTGAGCTGAAGTAGAAGGAAGGATGGAGATGCTGAGTGGGGCATGGTGATAAATCTGTAGAGTGGGACTTGCTGCTTCTCCTGCCGGCAGAGAGGCATTGTGAGGGACCCTTAGTCTCTGAGAAGATGCTCTTTCTGTAGTAAAAGCTGTATAAGCTAAAGAGAAACTAAATCATTACTGACTCCCTCTTTGCAATGTCTCTTGACTAGGTAAGGCAACAAAACTTTGGTGGTTGTACTGCTGGAGGTGGAAAAAAATCCCTATGTCTTGATGATCTGTTTGCTCCTAAATATGGTTTTCTGCCTTCATGGGCTATGCTTAGAGTAGTAGTATAAAACTGAGCTAGTTTTAATCTCCTTCAGCACCCTGTCAAACAGGCTTCAAGAGATTGTGTATTATGTACTGGACAGCTTTCCTCAAAAGTGGTGCTTCTTTTAAATGCTAAGGATAAGTTACTTTATGAACTGAGCTTCTGAAATGAATCACAAAAGATCGGAGTAAGCCTCAAAGGGCTCTTTTAAAGGAGGCACTCCAGATGTCCATGTGGGTAGATTATTTTATCCTTTTAGTACCATAAAATGCTTATGTTCGGTTAAAACCATCTAAGTAGATTCCTGCTTGTAGTCTGTTTTTCTTCATAAAAAGGTAATAATATGCCTTGAGTTTTATTGCAGTCTGGCTTATTTCATAGAATTCAGCTAAACTTCAGAAATAGCGAGGGCTTAACTTGGGTAGAAGCAAAGCTTGGTTTCTTGTGTTAATAAGGTAGTAATTTTTCACTAAACAGGCCTAATTCTGTGAGAGTGACATCAAAGTGCAAAATGAATTGACCTGTTGTAATTTAAGATTAAACATGTATTGCTTTGGCACAAAGTTTAATGCTGTGAATATTTGCAATAGAAAGACTGGAGTAAGTTTGAAAATGTAAATGCATGTAGTAGACTTTCAAAGACCTCTCTGCAGTCATATATAGGTACAAGGGCAGCTCGTACAGATCAACCCATGCTGCCCTTGGCTTGAATTTTGATAGGCATGTATTGTTGCAGCCTGAAAGTCAGTGTGAAGTGTGGAAGCTGTGTAGGACCCTGCCTGACCTGTACAGCCAGCGGCACTCGTGGGGACTGCAGATATGGAGCTGCTGGTACTGCGGGGCAGCTGCTTACTTGGGTTTGTGTCACTGAGCTGCAGGCACAGTGTGTCTGAAAACTGCTGGGGATGGCACTCGGTACCTGACAGAAGATTTTTTTTTTTTTTCATACTGAAGCTATGGTGTTTGGCTTTTTTTCTTTCTCCCCCCTCCAATAACATACCTTTTATTTGGATAGTGTTTCAGTGGACTGAGTAGGCGTGTGTTAGTTATACAGCAGTTTTCGTTCAGTCTGTTTTAAACAAATTTTCTCCGGCTTGGGATAAAATTGTTAAATTTTATGTTATACTGAATTTGTTCTTGATTTTTTTAATCTATTTGTTCTTTAAATAGTACCTTTTGTGTCATTCACATTCCTCATGACTTTAAAATGACTAAGAGCATATTCCACCAATTTACAACTAGTGTGTCACTCAGTAGGATTTGGTCCTATCAAGGATTCACACTTGAGGTAGCTCTTGGAGAAATATTAGATACCAAGTCCTGGATTTCCTTCATGTGGGATCCTAACTGTGACCTAAATCAATGTTGCATAAGATTTGTTCTGTGATAGATTAATTTCTTAATTGTTACAGATGCATAAAACAGATTATTTCTTTTCCCCAGTCATTCCAACTTCTTCGTGGCAGACAGGAATTCAGAGCTTTTGAAAATCCCAATATAATATCCTTTTTAAAAGGGATGGAGTGTCACATTGAAACTTTTGTATAGTTTCTTTCTTTACCAGGCTATCAAGCACAAGGCTGATGTGAAAACATTAACAGTAGTCGAGCAGTTTAATTTAGAAAATTAAACTTCCAAACTGCACCATGCATAAAAGGAGAAGATTCATAATTTTTTCTCTCATTGGACAGAGAAATATTGGATAACATAGCATGGATACTAAAAGTATTGAGATTTTTTTGGCTATTGTGATTAAACTAAGATAGGATATTTTTCCAAACTGAGACTTTACTGCACAAATATCACACACAAAGCTTGGTTATGTTTTCCACTCATAGAATGTGTTCAGCTCCTGCGTTCAAGTTGCTATAGATCAAATTATCCCTTGAAGTTCACATTGCTGCTGCCCTGAGTTTCGGCTATGGCATCTTTTGTTAGTGTTTTGATCTTTCATCTTGCTGAGTGCTGTTGTGAAGAGCTGTTTGCATTGATCTGGATTCTGATCACAGTAGTACTTTGCATTGGCATTCATGCCCTGAAGTTAATCTGTGTTGTGCTTACAGATCAGAGACAAGAACAATTTTTTTTTTTTTATGTGTTCCTACATGTGTCAGAATAACAAGTATAGTTTAACATTTCTGTGGGTACCTGTTCTGAGTCTGGATTGATCAATTTCTCTAAGACTATAGATTAAATACAGAACTAGAATGCTTAAGGTATCAGAGCCCAAGGTAGAAATTTTTAACAAATTTCATGATGCTGACCAATAGCTGAACACTCTTTACAGAGACCTGGGTTATATCTTTGCCCAGCCTGGCTCAGTTTCCTGGCCCATGCATCAGTAGTATCACCAAATAATAGTCATTATGTATATAAACAAGCAAATTGTAATTAAAGTTTCCAAAAGAATCATTAAACTCATGGTGTTCAGAACAAGACAGCAAGACTGCTAGCTTGATTTTTGGTTAATTTAGAGTAATGTTATAATTTTAAGTGTTGATTAAATTTATTGGCTGTAGAACACTACACTCAGAGTACATTCCGTGACTTAATGATGGTGCACTGTTCAGTACATGTGATTTAGCAAGTTATCTAGTGCCAGCTGACAAATACAGGATTTTCAAACTGATGAAGCTTCTTACCTTAATGAGGAGTATCACGCGCTTATTACCCAAAACCATTTTTGTAATTAAAATCTTCATTAAATCTTTTCTGAAGTGTAGTAAAAGAAAAATGTTTTGATGTGTTACAGAGTATTTCTTAATATATCAGTGTGATAGAATGTGTGTAACAACTTATTTTTAAGCTTTGAGTAAAGGTGTTTTCTCCTGCTAGCTATTACAGAGTAACTAAAACCAAAATACACAAGAAGCAGCTGTTTTATGATCCTAATGCTTTTATACAATCACCCTTAGGATGAGAAAGTGTGTGTGTATTTGTGTGTGTATATTTCCTAGCCAACTATGGTATTAAACTTTACTTGCAAATTTTAATTCCTTATTCTATGTCTGGGTTTACCTTTATAAAACTGAAGTGGATATGGAAAGCAAGCCTGTGTATGGCATCGTGTTAATGCTAATTTGTGAGTTATTGCCTTAGAAGTGTAGAGTTTTTTTAATCCAATTCAGATGTTTGGTCATGGGATAAATATGCATCAGGGATGGACTGTTTTGCTGCATGTAACTTGGGAATAACTTCATAAAGATTGCTCCTACTGGGAGCATTTGTTCAACAAGTTTCCAGTACTCTTTAAATATAGCCCAGCCTTTCCAGCTTGAAAACTGTTTATTTGTCGGCCCTGCAGTTGTGTCCATGCCCATTACCCGTGACCTCAGGTGTTGTAGCAGGAAGCCACTTGACCCCTGGGCTGAGGCTTGGGGTGATGCTGCAGTGAGAGGCTCCAGCTAGGAGCACTGAATAAGGGCTAAGGCACCGGTGGCTGCCAAAATCCATGTCATTACCTCTCAGCTTTTCCCCACTGTGACTGTCCTGGCAACCTTCCGAAAATGCAGAAAAGGAGCGCTGTGAGCCTGAGCAGCTGTGGGCTTCCTCTGGTTTCACTGTGCCTGGCCCCAGCCATCTCTTCCTGGATGTGGTCCTTGCTCTGCTATGTGGTGGCTTGTCAGTCTGGGGGTGTTCCCTGACCCCTCAATTGGAGGCCCAGAGATGTACACAGATAAATACATTTCTGAATGGAAATTTTTACAGTTATCTGTGTTGCATTGTGTTCCCTTCCCTGGAAGAATGTCAGATAAGATGGTTATGTGCATGATATATTAAGCCCTAAATAATACGAAAGAACTGAATTATGTAGCTAGCTTTGGTATTAATTCCTTCCTTGATCAAGATGGTGGGAGGATGGTGAAATTGAGTTAAATACAATGTATGTACAGAACCATGTGCCACTGGTACTGTAACTCAAAACATTTTGTTACTCAGTTGTCATTAGCTGCCCATTGGATGGTAAGAAGGTTGACTTAGAATCTCATGTTTAGCAATCAATAAAATTGTCAATGTTCTCACTCAATAGGTTAAAATAATGTAGCATTTTGTGTAAATGGACGTTTGTAATCATAGGCAATCTGTAGAAGAAAAAAAAAGTAAAGCATTTGGAATTTTTTAATGGAAATTATGGTAGTGTGTAATTTTTTCTTACTATTTTAAAGATTAGTTTCAAATGCGTATGAATACTTTGTCTTCACTAATGATTCCACTTAATAGAGAAGTAGTATAAGAGTACAGTCATGCTCTAGGGTATTTGAAGTTTTGTAAGTAGCTCAAGGCATTTTGATGAGATAGGTCTAGGGCTGTTGCAGATCCTGTGACAAATTCATGTCACATTTTGTATTACACTTTGTGAGATAGAATTTACTGTTTCCCCCTTTTAGATAATCTGTGTGAATAGGAGATGCCTATCATTTAAGAGATTAATGAATGCTTATCTGTAAGTAAAATTTACTTTCCATTACCTCTCACCTATTTGTGGTAACATGATGTGTGTCATGTTATGGGATTATAGATTACTAGGATGAAAAAACTAAATAGAAATTATGATCATTCATGTGAAATAAAAAAAGTAGATAAAATCCAAGCACTCTGTCCTGCCTTTGAAACTGATGATTTCATTTGAGGTTGGATTTCCCCACAAAACTATTGAAATCTTCTTACAGCCATATCTAAGTGCAAGTTGGCTAATAATTTTTTGTCGTGGTCTTTCACTATAACCAACCTCAAATAATAGTTTTGGGTTCTTTTTTCCCACAGTGACTTTGGGTGCTATTCACATCACCTACATCTCATATTTACTTTAGCTACTATGAAGTCAAGAACCTACTTTTTAAGGCAGGTACTCTTGGCTTGCACCGTAGAGGAGATTTACTTGTGTTACATATCTTAGCTAGACAGTGTGAATACCCTCCATGAACCAAAATGTATGCCTATGGTTGTTCAGTCAACTTCAGTGCACTCAGCAGGATCGCATGGATACAGTAGAGATCAGAATTTGTTTAGTATGCTCTATTAGCATATATTCTTTCATTGAGAATAATAGTCTAATATATTATTCACTCCTTTCATGAAATCACAAGGATGTGTGTAATGAAAATGAACATTATGGTTTGTTTTTTTTTCATGCATGGTGAATTGTTTATCAGAAGTCCTTTGTACCCCCCACAAAAAACCCTCTCACTGGGAGAATTAGTTTGGGTGAGTATGTTAATTCTGTAGCCAGAGTAAGACTGTATGCTCATACTAATCAGTTAATTCTTGAAAGGAATTCCAGTAAAGTAAGTAATCTAGGCTGAATATGTGCGCAATACTAGATATCCACCATAATAGCAGCGAATTGTTATGGGCTAAATTTCGTAGAGTAAAATGGGACAATAAGCATTCCTAAGCCTTCTCTAGGGAGAGAAAAAGAAGACCTTTGGCCTAAATTTACACTCTGAAAAAGAGAAAATACATTTTAATTCCTTGCATTTTAAGCTAATGTTACTTTTCCAACACTTGGTTGGACCCTCTGTTCTTGGAATTAGCAGTTTGATAAGAAAATGTAAAAATTGCAGACGCACTGGATGTGTTAGCGTTTTCCCAGCCAAATTTCAAAGTACCACTATGAGTCTTCCAGGCTTCTTTTTAACTAATAGTTGGACTATGTGGTTGTAGATGTAAACATCTGGTTTTATGTACTTTTCTTGTGCCCTAGTGTTCCATACACCCATTCCTAATCTAAGAATGTTAAACAACTATGACTGTTGTGTAAATAAGAATATTGTGAAAATGGAAGACAGGTGTTAAAACTACATATACAGAAGCCTATTTTGAAGACATGTTGTGTGAGATACTTGTGCAGTGGTTTCCCTGCTTTCTGAGAGGTAATTGTCAAGACAATTTGTTGTTAGGCCACTTCAAATGTGTATATGAAGTCATTATTGGAAGATTTAAAAAACCCTGTTAAAACAAGAGAGGTTGTGTTGAAGGAGAGAATCTGCAAGAATGATTCCGGTGTCAACAAGACCTATTTGGTATCAGATTTATCTCTGTGCACAATGGTTGTGGAATGAAAGCCTCCACAGGTTTTGTGGGTCCTGGCCAACAATGCAATACAAGAGAACCAAACTGTGGTGCAAGTAGTTTGATAATAGTGTCTTTGTTGTAGATAACAGTAAAACAAAACCACGTTTTGACTGAAATGGGTGATAGATGTTGAAAGCTTCTCAGTACTCAGGTCTTAATTCAAAAGTGGCTTTGAAGAAATGGAATTTGTGATTCCTGTTTAAAGCTGACTAACTTCTTTTTATGGCCAATAGTGCGTTTTGTTCAAGGTGGTATTTTGGGACAGCCAAAACCATTTTTAGTTTCACGTTTGCTTTGTAGATTTATCCAAAGTATAAATTACATCATATTTCAGCTTGGTGCACTTTCTGTAGATGTCAGGAAACTGAAGAGCTAGAGCTAGAGGAACATCCATTCTTGCTTTCAAATTAAATTTACCAGGTAGACCAGTGGCTCAGACATTTTTTTTTTTAAGTGATAAGCCTAGTATTTACCTTCTCCTTTTGTCCAGAGGACTTGGATCCATAGTTCTCATTGCATAGACTAGGGGAAAAAAATATTTTCTGTTGTTACTTGCCTTCACTGAAGCATTCTGCAGCACAAGATACTACACTTTAAGAGGTTAGCTAATTGCAACTGGGATAGTCATTCTTGCCCTTTCCTCTAGTAAATATTCAGTATTGTCTTACAAAACTGGCCAGATCTCTTCGAGCAAGCTCTCATGTGAATCACTCTGGACTTTGATCTCTGTTGTTCCAAGGGAATACAACTCTTACCGTAGCTCATTAAAACACAATCTGGCCTTTTGTACAGTTGATTCTGAATGTTAATGCCAAGATCTTAATGGATTAGAAACTTCCAGGGAGGCATTAATGTCTTTTGGCAGGAATTTCTTTTGCAGAAGGTGGCCCCACTTTAGATGTTAGGTAGCTGCTTCAGCACATCTAGAGCTTCTGTGTCGTCCTTTCTTTTACAGTGCATCATCTATGTGGTATCTAGTAAGCAGCTACATGGATTTCTGAGATGGCTTTCCTGAGAAGGAAACTGCTGAGAGCTGTGATAGTCTTTGGTTTGAAGATGAATTAGAAATATTTGGCATGTTCTACATGGTACAGAAGGAAATGCGCATGTAAATGCCATGAAGCAGT
>VYZV01007035.1:0-14412 GCA_013401275.1 Pandion haliaetus | reverse complement strand
GCTGAAGTGATGCACCTACTCTCCTAGGGAGAGAGTTTCAAACACTTACCCATGAATATAGTCCATTCCTGTAACGACACTACCTCAGTGCATAACAATTGCTCACATGAATATGACTGCAGGAATGACCCAGTTTCTTATTTTAAAGCAATTGTCATAGGACATTTGGGGCTGTGTCACAGTAAAGGTCCTTTCAGTTGGGTCAGTCTCTGAGCTGACATGTGCTGTACGTGAATGCCCTGTAGAAAGACCCATTTGCAAATCAGCTCCTCGGAAACTCGCAGTAGGATGACCAGGTGAGATGCTACCAATAGCTCACAACCCAACTTGCAGTAAGAGATCATGTAAGTAGCTTGCTGCTTTCTAATTTTCCTGGTTTGGTCACGACCTCCATGTGAATCACCTTGTGCAGAAATATCTGCCTCCTTCTGTGCTTCTGGCATGTCCTTAGAAGCTTTGTTAGTGTGTAGTCTTGTGGTCATATACAATTAATGCAGTGAGAAACTGGAGACAACCGGAATGATCAGAATGAGACATCTTGGTCCCTTAGGAATTGGACTCAGGACCAGTTCTAAGCACAGAGGCAGCCCAACAGACACCCAGATGATGTCCTTCAAGTTAATGAGTTAGGGCCAAATCTCAAAGCTCAGACTACTTGACCTCCCTCTGCAGCTTATGCCAAAGTCAGGCACAAGAGGCTTGTGACCTATTTACATGACATAGAAAGAGTAAAGAGTATAGCAAGTTCTTTCAGAATTCAAAAACAGGACCAGAAGATGGTGACAGGTAATTGCACCTCTTTCACAAAGCATTTTCCCTTGTGGAAACTTCTGTGGATTTTTTTTTTACCTCTCCCCTTCTCTATGTATATGAGATTCCTCAGAGAAGTGGTGAAGCAAAAGTACATCCTTAGAGGGATGTAGAAAATTTTCAAAGTTTTCAGAGCATAAAAAAAGTACTCAAATCCCACAGTTTCTTGGTAGAAAACAGTTGTGTAATTCTCTTGGTAGACTTGGAAAGCCCGTTTGTCTGCTTTTAGCAATAGACTCATAGCTTTCCAGCATAGATTTTCTCTTTTACAAGCCTAATTTATAGTCTTATCTCAGTGTTCCCAAAATGACCAATTTCTGGTTGAAGAGCATGATTCAAAGATCAGACTGAACACTCATTTATCATTAATAAATTTAGATTAGGAGAGAAAAAAAGATTCTAGTGGTCTTCCAAACAGCATACCCCAGGCAAGAAATGTAAATTGTTTTAAGATAGATTTTAGAAAGTTTATGAAAGAAATTATGTAGTCATGTAGATGAATTCTTTACAACAGCAAATAAAGTTTGTGGTATCAATGATTGGATTTCCAATATATTTGACTATTAAGGTGAAAGGTGACAGGCTCCCTTTCACTATACTTGGTTATAGTAATCCCAAGCTTCAGGACTCCAACTGAATGTGTGTGGGACCCAGGAAGGGACTCTTCTATGCAAATACATAATTAAGCTTCTGGGCTTCTCCATTTTTTTCTGGTGTGTTAAATGTTGGTCAGAGTTGGATTCAGGATATAATAGGTTGCAGTGGTGCTCTTAGTGATGCTAAATTCCGTTAGGAGGCTCACTGGTATATTTGATCATTGTTGAGCCAAATCTGGTGATTGGTTCAAGAGGGAGTATTTTCTCCTTTTTCAGATTTATAGAGACCACTGTGGTGTGTTTTATTCACACAATAAAATGAGTGAGGATTCAGTCCTTAGAATCCCTGAGAACTTTATCCACAAATATCCTTTATTATTGTCAGGATTTGGGACACTGGCAAAATTCTCAGTGTCTCTTGCTGTCTTCCTGTAGTGTATTGTAGTTGTAGTTCTCATCTAATTCTACAGATCAGAAGTAAATGACTTGGGGTGAGAATGCCATTAGTTGACGTGCTAATAAGGTAAATTGGGTTTATGACCCCTGTGGTCACCTCCAGTTCTTTGTTCCTATATGATCTCCTTCCACAGACATTACCATTCCCCCATTTGTAAGCATAGAAAGCCAAATGCAAAAGAGGAAAACATATAAACAAAAACCGAAGGGCGTGACTTACCTGAGTCCCAGATGGCTCTTCACTGAAATTGGTGAATTACTAGAAAAATATCAAAAGCAAATAGCATTTACTTTCATTTTTATATTATCCAGATACTTTGTGTATTGTTTTGTGTTGAAGATCTGTACTATAGAGAGCCAGATTTGTTCTTATTCCCCTTTGTCTACTGAAAAGATTTGGCTAAAAGTCAATGCACATGCAAGTATGGTACTAAGAGATTCATATTTTCTTCATTCTTATCTTTTACTTCCTAGCGATTTGGCCTATTGCTTCATCAGGACATTGTAGATCTTCCAGACATCGTAGATCTGCTGATCCCATTTCTAGTGCCAGTCAAATTGCCATAGATTCTTTGCTCACCTCTCTGTGTATAATCCCATTGAACTAAGCCACATTTGTCTTTTATTATCTTACCTTCTCCCAGGTCATTATAGGGTAAATCCAAGTTTATGGGGAAACTACTGTTCTCTTCACACTGCCAAGACATGACCTTGCTGTTTATAGCTGATCAAGTTTTGGTGCAGTCACTCCATATCAAAATAAGGCAGCTGCAGTTACTTATGAAATCTAGCAAGTGTTTTAATGGGATGGATACTACCGTTAACACAGAAACAGGATCATTTTCAAATTTTGGTTTTGAATTATTAAAGAGGGTATGCCAGAAAAAAACCCTAGTGATAATCATCTCATCTATATGCCTCAACACCAATCCTTTATCCAACATTAAGTGACTGCAGGGATCAGTTGGGCCAATGATGGCAGCTCACTTGCTCTGGAGATGTTTCAGGCACTCTGCTGTTTCACTGCAGCATGACTCTTAAGAAGAATATAAAGTTCAGCTGCACAGTTTAAAGGGCACATCTATCACTGGCTCACCTCTGAGACACTAAAACCAAATAAGCTCTGAATAAAATTTTTAGCAACTTCTCTGCTGTTTAATTAACAGTATCTCTTTTCTATGCAAGACATAAAGAAATGTACATTTGTGTACCACTGTGCCTGATACTTCTATGTGCCAATTGCTGAACCATTTGGTCCTTTCCAACCAGTGTGTAACGTGTAATGTCTCGTGTTTCTGTTAAACTCTCTACTCCTAGGCTTATGGTGAAAAATCAGAGGAGAAAGCACTAGAGAAAGGTACATAGGTTGTATTTCATCCAGCTCACGGACTTCTACAAGGTGGTAAATTCTTGTCCCTGACAACCATTTTTTTCCTGTATAAATGTGTCTCATCATATAAGCATGGTGTCTTATTTAAACAGAGACAAAAAGCTAACAGTCAGCATTGGGATTTTGCTATCCTGTCTTGCTGCAGGTGTTCTTCTAAAGTGTGATTGCACAAGCATAACACATCCATTGGGATTCACACCCGTCCGCTGCCTAAATACCTAACACCGGTGCATGCTCGGTCCCATCTTGGGTGGCTCAGGTGCTGCTGGGGAAAGGAAGGAGTCTGGCGGCCACCTGCTGTCACTGCCTGGGTTCAGGGCCTGCTCTGCCTCTCTCATGCACAGTTTGATGGCAGAGGTGGGGAGGCAGGGTGCGGCAGTGCGGGAGCCTGGGAAATGGAGGAGGCCCACCGAAAGGGCTTCTCTGCACCAGCTACCTCCAAGACAGAGAGGGAGGATAGTTAACCACTGCCCGAGCAGAGGGGCAGCCCCATATCCAACTCAGTGAACGCTACATTTCACATTATAGACCCTCACAGATCTGGCTGCCCCAACAGCATTGGCAGTGTATGGGTTACCACTTCATGCACAGCCTGGCTGTGTCTTCAGCTGACATTTGCACCCCCCCGGCTTTATTTTTGATACAATCCGAGAGTGTTAGGGCACTGTGGGTACTGTGGGCTCCCTGGGGAGCGGCAGGACCCGCACCCCAGGGGCAGCAGGGCAGGCCCCAGCAGCCCATCCCAACCCACCCCAGCCAGGAGCAGGACAGCCGGGGGACACCGGGGCAGCCCCAGCCCTGGGCATTGGGCACCTCCCCGGTGATGGGTCGAGGCTGGGATGGGATGTCAGCCCATGGGTGGGGGTCAGGATCAGGCCCAGTGAGGATAACTGGGGGGGGTCAGACATGCCCAGGATATGTGGGCAGGGCCATGGGGACAAGGAAGGTGCACACAAGCTGAGGTACTTGTGGCTGTGCCCCCCAGGTCGGGGATATGCGTGGGAAATCAAGCTCAGCAAAGCCCTTCACAAAACTCCCTTGGGGTACAGGGCTGGGATTTCTCTGGGGGTGTTGATAGGTGCAGTTTTGACACTGAACTCAGTTGCAGAGTGTTGACTGGCAGTCAAGAGGCCCAGCAGCAGCTCTGAACTGCTTCAGGAACCAAACGTGGCACTTGAAGTTCTCAGACCTCCCAGATATCCCCTGCCTTGATACCATGTTTAAAAAAAATGGTACGTGGAGACTAAAGATCCACCTACGGCAAATACTGTGTCATTTGGTATTCCTACCTGCCAGTACCTTAATTCATGTATTTCTATTTAAACTGTTCTTGCAGAGGAGGATAAATATATAAAATAATTTTCCTTTGTTTGCAATGACATACTGGTAATCATGTCATTGTAGCTTAAGGAAGGACAGTGTAACAGCTATAGTAATATCAGATAGAGTAACACAAGAGTAAACATACATCTTTTTAAGAAAAAAAGGTCATTATAGATTTTTTTTCCAAAAAAGAAATTCCAGTTATTTCTCATTTTCTTTAAACCACTGTGCTCCCACTGAATTTTAGCCCATTATAGATGTATTCTGATTGTGCTTTCTTGCTATACTGCATTCATCCAAGACATTAATTTTATTCTTTGTCAGGCAAGATAGAAACAGAGCTTTCATGTCCTCTTGGTGTTCTTAAACTCAGCCGTATTTAAGATGCATAATTATGTTGGTTTAGGAACTTGGTGTTCCATTGTTCTCCACATTCTGATCTACCTCTGCCAAAGTCTCTGTGTATGAAAATATAAGAAATCTTTAAAAAGTTGCTAACATACTACAATACAAACAAAAGTGAGAAATGCAGAATTTCACAGCAGAGCAAAATATATAAAAATCCAGGAAGAATAGGAGGACATTCATGTACATTTTCCCAAACCTGAGTCCTTACATATAAACATTTTGTCATCAATTTAGTTTAAGTGTCTTTGTAGCAATGAAATTGTGGCATTACCAGGAGGAAAATAAAAATTAATAATATCATGGTAACGCACAGCCTATAAGCCTTTCATTTTGTTAGGGTCAGAAAAGCTACTTATATTTTGTCCTTATTTATGTGCTTTTTTCTTTTACGTTCTTTTCTTGTTTTTCTTTTTCTTTTTTTCTGTTTCTTTCTTGAAACATGCAATCTCTATCTCTGCTGTCATCTCAGCTAATAATCTGAAATGAATAATTTATTCCAAGAATTAGATAGAAAAGTCTTTACAAGCAGACTGCTATTTCCTTAAACTAACCTTTTGCATAAATTTATTAGACTGAAGTAATTCTGAATTTTTTGGTCTCTGATGCCATAGTGAACACTTGATGTCTGCCATGCATTGCTCAACTGCTGGTGTTCAGCTCCATCTCACAATACTCTTTCTTTGCCTTGGCTGAGCATAGGAAACCATTCCAACCCAAATAGTTGCCTGAGCAAATTTTAAATTTAAAGGAACATATATTCTCCCACATGCAGTGCTGAAATTGAGTTTCTGTGAGCAGCTATACTAGCAAAGACCTTAAGTGCTTTATCAAGCAGTGCCAATAAACCCTACTATACAAGGAGTAAATGTGCAGAAGGTGTGAAGAATGGACAGAATAAACCAAGCCAGCCTGCCAAAAAATATCCCTGTAGAATGTCTGCAAGTTTCATTCAGCTCTGCTTTCTCACACATGCTCAGTGGAGAATCTGGGAAATTGTCATCATTTCTGCAAGCCAGGCCTTGTCTGAGGAGGGAAAACACCAGAGCTGCTGAGCAAGCCTTCCTCACTTTTTTGTTTAAAGCATTCTTTAACAAAATGTATTGTGAGGGAAAAAAAATCCTTACAGCCCTGAATCGAATGGCTGACCACTATTAGGCATGCCCTTGCAAATGTCAAATTCCTTAAAATCAATAAGCACTCATCACCTCAAACAGTCAAAAAAGAAATCCGGGTGGTATGGGTTAGTTGGTGGGCAAGATCAGCGGGCTATAATTTCTCGAGTTCATCTAGTTGGAGCCCTAAATATTCTGTTTGGCAATGACTTGTGTATTTGTGCTTAAAATCAGAGAATAGTCATAGCTCTTCTAAAATTTCAGCCCCAGCTCCTTTCATCTGACATAAATCATCTGCTAAAGGCAATGGGGACAGGGTGTCCTGAGCTGGGAGCACAGTCCCTCGACAGGCTGCTCTGGCCCCTAGGGAAGTCGGAGGGCAGGCAGAGTCCTCTTGACTTTGATGTGTTTTGGATGCAGCTGATCATGTTTACATCTACTGAACCAAATCACTTCTTGTGGCACAGCTAATCAAATTATTGGTGATCAGCTATCAGGCTGTGTGAGGTGAACTAAGGACACATTCTGGCCTAACCCGTTTAAAGGAGTACCAACACTGTTGTGTGAGATTGATTTATTAAAGCAGAGGAAAAAATACAGTCTCCTTAAAATTAAAACTGGCATATCTGTTTCTAAATTCTTAGCATCAGTACAGGTAGCTGCAAAGAGATGGTAGGATTGCTACGGTAGGATATTTAAGCCTCAATAAAAAGAACACATCAATAGCTTCACAAAGTAGCTGAGATCATTCAGCATATAAACTGTATTTTTGAAAGCCAATTTAAACTGCGTGTAAATAAAAGAGTCAAGCAATCACTATTTTCTCCCTAGAAAAATGTATGTTTAATCAAATAGTGAATGTGCACTTAAATCCGTTTTTTTTGCATAAGCCTTAATTATGAAAGATTTGTACTTTTCCATAAAAGTGGTAGAATGCATTATTTTTCACATGCATCCCTGCCTGTTCATATTTTCACTTATTTTTCCTAGCTAATGAAACCCCTTCAATATAAAGACATTGAAGATTGACATCCAGGCTTTCTTGATGACACAGATGTCAATGTCATATAAATTCAGCAGTTTGCCTTACCTATTTAAAGTTGTATATGGAACTTTAGTAAGATACTAGTCTGTCTGTCTTCCCCCAAAATTATCAATACAGAAAATTAGTTATTTGACATCTTTAAGAATACTTTTTCTTATTCCAACATGTTTACTGTTATTCTTTTCTTTCTGTATCAGCATTCCATTATTTATTTCTGTCCTGGGAGGATGGTAATACTAATTCATAAAATGAATTAAGTAAAATTGTGCTGTGATATGCTAAACCGCCAGGTAAAAGAGCTGCAGTGTGCAACAACCAAGAAGGAATTTTGAAAAACATACTGCAACTCCGTCAGAAAAAATACAGCGCTTGGTTTTATACTCAGGCACTAGTATAACAGTTTACTTTGCAGTGGTGGATTTTTAAACAATGAGCAGCATAAAGACCAACTTATTGAAAGAGAAATATCTAGACCAAAACAATTTCATACCCATTACTAGCAATAACTATAAATAAACATCCACATATATGCAACCTTGTGCCAGATTTTCCTATACATTCTTTGAAAGAATGCTCCCTATGTTGGCAGCTGAGTTTTGAAATGCCTTTCAAACTAAATTTGGGGATTTGAATTGTACACACTTATCTTACTCTTTACATTTTGCAAAAAAAATTTTTTTTTCCCCCTGGGCTGTCCCAGTTAAATTTAGCCACAGTTTGACAGTTTGACAGTGTTGCAGGGGCAATGCTGTGGGGTCATTTTTGGGAACATGGAGTTTTCCACATTTCAGTTGAAGCTTGAAGATTTCCAGTCTATTATATGTGAGGCTCATTGTAGGAATTCTGCATTAACACTCCACACAGGATCTAACAGCAGCTTTATAACTCACTGCAGATCGTGTTCATTTGGTGGGAGTTTGTCACTGTATTAGTTGAAGCGAAAAGGAAGGACAGTTATATTCATAACCTTCTTGTCTGTTTTCTTGTTCTTAGTCTTCTCTTCTTCACACAAGAAGAAGCAAACATTGTCCTTGTCAAATGATGAATGAGGCACAATTGGTGACTTGCATGTTTGTCAACATAAGCAAGATCAAATGATTGCTCAGCAGGAAGAAGCCACAGGAAATCCAATGATTTTTGACTAATTAGCAAAATAATAATAATGTCTGCCTAATGATTACCTTGTACTAGGTTGTGGCCTTTTATCAGGCATCTGCAGACTACTGCTTTGAAGGGAACCAGTGATTTTCTTTGAAACTGGTGTCATGGACTTGGAGGATTTGTGACAAATCTTCTGAGACTTATTGCTCCTTTGTGTAGTCACTATAATTGGGAAGAAAAATGAGCCTGTTTCTAAACATTTAAAGAGGGAAAGTACCTTCTCTCCAGATTTTATTTGGAAAGATTTTTAAACTAGTTAGCATGTGTGTGTGCATGCATGAGTGTGTATAATCATTTTCAAAAGGATGAATGAACCAAAAGGTCAGTTAAAACCTACAAAAATGATTTATCTGTATTGTTTTCACATAGTAACAGCAGCAATAAAAAAGACAGAAGCATACCTGCAATACAGTTTTATCAGAAAAGTAAAGATCAGGAAAACATTGGGAGTGAAGCCAGCAAGAAGGCCAACAGTTTGGAGCTTGTGGTTTGTATTCTGCAACCCCCTCACATGGATTTTCAGAGTGAAGCTCAGCAAGTTGCATATATTAGCCTGTAGGATTAATCATCAGCACAAGCCTGAGCACCAAAGATTTGAATGGACCAATTTCACCTTGCAGTCAAGTGCTAAATTCAGCAATTCAGCCAGAGCTGCAAACACCAAAGGCAGGTTATACTTTGGGAAATGCAGGCCACCATCTTTCATCTTAGCTGATTCACTGGCAAAGCAATAATAACACTGATTCAATGCTGTGCATACCCTTATTACTCCCCTTACCCTAACTGCCATCAGCAAGGCACATCGCATTCAGCAAATGCCAGGCACTGTCTCAGTGAGCTGTGGGTTGAATCTGGTTCTCTTTGAAAAACTCATTCATCAGACAGCCAGTGGAAATTAGCTCTAATCTGGCAATTTTAACTCAAGAAAGTCCAAAGACTGAGACAACTGCAGAGTGCTACAGGTTAGACCGGAGCTTGATTAGCAGAAGCCTGTGGAGCCAGGGGCAAAATGCCTGCCTAAATTACTGCCACCAGTTTCACTCTCAACGTGTGAAAACTTCAATGCCTAAAGCCCAGGTACTGACTCCTTTTTTTAGGCTTCTAAATAAAATTGCCCGATTTGAGGGGTGCTGAATAGCTGCAGCTCCCACTGAAGTCATTTGGCCTCAATAAATAAAGTTCAGAAATCTGTAAGTTGATGCTAACTGACCTGTATGCTGGAGCCAGAATTCTTGGACAATCCCTGTGTCGAGACTGACTACAGCTATGGGTATCTGTCTCTCATTGTCAGGAGCACTAAAACTCTCTCCCATTAGTTAAATAGAGCCCTAAGGGTGAATAATAGAAAAGGTATTGTCACAGATAGTGAGTGGAAGTAGACAGGTCAGTATATTTCAGCAATAACACCAACTACTAGGTAAGTTCAGCAAAGGATTTCATTGTGAGGTCTAAGCTGAAGGGTCCTTATGTGCCTTTTTTTCCTTCTATTTTGTTTACAAATAGTTGGCCAAATTCAGGTCTTCCACTAAAGGGGGGGGACAAAGCTTATCTTCAAACCTCTGAAAGTGGTTGCCCATCTCTGAGGAGATACAACCTTATGGCATTGCTTTTTGGATGGCATTCCCTGCTTCCTGCCCCACAGGAGAATTGCGTATGCACAGTGACAAGCTGTATATACGTGTTTCAATATTCAGCTCATGCCATTAGTGTAGTAATGTTGGCAAGAGATCTGCTCCAGCTGAAGGGTTTGGATTAACATGGGTCAGGTGGAAATCACAGTATTGTTTACCACCTAGTCATCTGCTCTCTCTTTGCAGAGCAAAGGTACATCACTGACTTTGGTGGGTGCCGGGGAGCAAGGAGTCACTTACATCCGTTTCCAACCTGCTAGGGCATTCTGTCTTCAGGCTGAGGGGAGGACGTGACCATTCAGGTGCCACCAATGGAGGCAAAGGAGAACACGATGTCCTTCTTAGCACTATGGAGCGCCATGGTCTCTTCAGATGGCTGCAAGGTAAACGATGATGGGAAAAACTACTTCAAAGCATAAAATCCAATCACCAGTTCCATACAGAGCTCTCAACATGCAACAGCAATAGTTGCCATGAGAAGTAGTTCCCCTCCAACTCTCATCCCATCCTACTATCCCTGCAGTGGGAGCACTGTATAATGTGGTGCCCTGGGCTTCTTCCCTCCCTGATAGCCTCTTTTCCTGGCTCTGTTTGCTGGGTAGGAGCTGTTAAAGCTCTAGGGGAAAGGCAGTGTCAGATCCCAATCTTATGCCAGCCTGAGCAGCTTCTGAATTGTCCAGGTAGCTGCAGAGGTCTCTCCCATGAGAGCAAGATTTGGTTCATTAGCCATTGTCAATAACTTGGTGAAAACTTTAGCAACCAAAAGTTCCTTCTGACTACAGTCACAAAGAGGAGCTTACAGGTAGAAAAGTAGATAGGATGATACCTCCAACATGCTGCCTCTTTCATCTCAGCCAGTGAAATTTCTTACCTACAGAGAGCATGGAGGGCCTGCAGGTCTGTGCAGAGCATGCAGAGACAAGTCAGACAGTGCCCGGTGAGCTGCCACTTCACACAAGTTTCTCATTGGTATCAGAAGAGTTGAATCTTTCCAATCTGCAGAGAGGTGCCTGAGGAAGTAATGCATCTCAGAGAGAGAACAACTTGAGTAAAAGCGATGTGCAGGACATTTTCTACTCAGTTATTGTTAGATTAAAAGGGACACTCAAAAGTTTATCTTGCTGAATTGTGTTGCACCTGTGGATAGGTGCAGGGTCATTTCTGGGTCATAGGCTGAGAAAATGTGTTCATATACGAAATTAATAGAACAAACTTAAACAAAATGTTGAATTCTGCTGGGCCTTGGGTTGTTTTTTTCTTCCCTATATTTCTTTAATCTTATTCCACAAGTTGCAAATGTATGATTGATGTCCTGCAAATGAGCTATGACTGAGCATTACTTATTTATTTTATTTAAAATTTTTATTAAGTTGAACAACACTACTGAGGTCACAGTCTTGTTTCAGAGGAGACCTAGATGAAACAGGAGTGCAAATTTAACACAAATTTCCATAAATTCCAATACATACAAACACCAGCATTAAATTTTAACAATTGTGTATCCACAGGCTTTTAAAATGCTGCTAGCATTTCCTTTAAAATAATTAGATTGTGTTGCATGAATTACAGTTCTGCATCACTGTTACATATTTTTTTTCTTCTGTCAAAGATACTTTCAATCCTGCCTGGAATATGATTTCCTCTTTAAGCTGCACTTCCTTCTTTCTGATCCAGATGTGCAACCAGGTATTCAGGTATAACATGTAAAATCACAGACTGTGCAGCAATAGGCATGTGTTGATTTTTTAAGACTCTTGGTCCCATGTGTTTGATTAGTTTGGGATTTTATAAAACATTTGATATGCACCTACTGTGGCTGCAACATCCTCTTGTTGGAGCCCTGGTCTGTTCCTAGCTCCTACCGTTATTGCTTAAGCACTCACCTTTTTATTACTCATAAAATTGGGCCCTTATCTGTCAAAAATGGAGGCAGGTATGTCTTCTTCCAGTGGGACTATTCAAGTCCATAAAATTAAGCATATGAATAAGGATTGAAGCTGTAAATCGTCAGCTTTTCAAGGCAGAGAATTGTTATGCATTGTATTTGCACAGTAAACAGCCTATCTGTTCTTTGTTGTTGAATATAATGCAATAATACGCATACATGGAATTAGAATTACAGCCTGAATTACTAACTTAAACTCTGGTTAAAGAAAGGAAGGTTCACATTTTCAGAAGCATGAAGGTTCTAAATCAATATTTAGCATCACCTGACTTTTTTTATCTTTGCCTTAAACAAACTAAAATTTTGACTTTTTTTTTCTTTTTCTTTTTTTTTTCCCTCCCAAGCAACAGCACAGAAAATATTTATTCAGTATCTTTCACTGGGCTGTTTCCATCCAATAGCTTTAACTATTGTGACTTCACCATTGCTCTGCAACTTTGACAGCTAGTGGGAACTCGGTTCACAATGTTCTGAGAAAGTCCTGTTTTGCTTTTGAAATTGCCTTTTATTTTTTCCCAGGTGCTCATGGCAGATAGGATGGGGTTAAGGCAAGCTTGAAAACCGCACACTCTTCAAGAAAAAATAGTGTCTGAGCTAGCTTTCTTCTCTCCATTTCAATGCCTGTATTTGGAGGTGCTGCATTGGTTTTGACAGCATTCACACCAGACTATCTGAGACAAGACTCTGGTTCATTGCCTTGCATATTCACAGACAAAAACCGCATGGGTCCTTATATTCAATAAAATATTGATAGCCTTTTTGCTGCTTTCACAAGGCACTATCAAAATCATGGCACAAAAGAATTCCCCAGCCCAACATATTCTGTGCTTAAAATGCATTATTCAAAACCCCAGAAACTGAATGACCACAGGATGTTTTAGTTCAAGAGGGATGCCCACAGGTGTTTAACAAAAAGGCGAGATTACTGAATTTAGCCTACAGCCATGAGAAAAAAAATAAAATCAATACTGCACGATCTAATGCAAACCAGAGTCTCTATCATTAAGAGAAATAACCTTCTTTAAAAAGTAAAAATAGTTTCTGGAAGACTAGACAAGGCAAAAAGCCACTACACATTGTGAATATCAGGTTTTTGGATTACAGATTTTGTCTGTTGCCTGGAAAGCTAATCTTTTAATGGAAGCTTTGGTTTCACTTTTACAATGGAAAACTTGTTAAAGAAATTAAGGTTTTATTAGCATTTAGAAGTGAAGGTTATATTATATTTTATGAGCTTGAATGGTTTATAACATTCCTTCTGATGTATTATTTCATTGTTTATGTACTTTGATTAGCATAACTAAAGCTTTACAGTCTTGCAGTGTGGGTCTCTTTCTTCAGTCTGGTAGGCCAAGCATAGACCCAAATTTAGGTTTACCTTTCTGCACCCGCAAAGTTACAGTCTGATCTGAATGGAGCTATTTGGCGTAGAAGTCAGAACAGCTTTTATGTTTCTGGCTTACAACACAAAAAGATCTTACACATTTTCTGGCCTCCAAAATAGCCTTGAAATCTTTTGATATTTTGAATATTGCTTTCTCACTAAGACATGTTCTTGTGCACTGTCTTTGGAAAAGTTCCTCCTAGTAGGATCCAGCTAGGGCCATGGTTGCCATACCTCCCCCTGCCCCTCCAAAAGAAGTCCTTGGCTTGCTGATGCCATCAGTCTTCTAGAACTGGCTATAGTCTGTGATTTATAACCTAAGAGCTGCTCGACTGAAATTTGTGCCAGTGTTTAAAAATAAAGCCATATGCTCCCCACCATCATTTAGATGGATGCAAGCAGTGTAAGGAAGAAGAGATTGCAAATCTATAGAAAGACAGGATACCTCTACAAATCAATGAGAGTCTGTGGCAGACTCCCAAAACCTGCTACTTCCTGGTACCTTCTCTGTAATAATTTGTTTCCTTTAATATTGGTAATATGGATACCAGGGACTTGTGGTTGTTTCAAAATACCAAATGTATGCAATGGACAAATTCCAGCTAGCAGTAAGATTCATGTCGTGCTTTGGAACACCATTAATTAAACCTCACAGCATCCCAGGGAAGTAAGTGGCAGTGCCTTCATTTAGCACAGGGGAAACAGCCAGCAAAAGGTTAGTGGCTCTCTACTGCATATGAGTCAACCAACAGCACTGGTATTTGAGCTTTTCTATTAGTGTCAAGTCGCTAGACTTGCCACTCTCTTAAAAGGACAGCCTCTGCTTGCCTACCTCTTCATTTGTTTTTGTGAACAGACTCCAAAACCTCTGATGAGAGGCTACACAGTACCAGCTATATGTCTCCACATGAGGCTAAATTCAGTTTTGTAGATGTAAATCTGGAGTAACTTTCCTGATGTTAATACAATTGCAGCAACACACCATGGTATAAATAAGAGCTGTGTGCATGCCAGTTTATTAACATAAAACAAGTCAGAAGTGGACACTGACCACTGAGGTACATTTCTTCCAAATGTCTTCTGCTTCATAGTTTGCTAAGGACACAAATGCCAATTCACACTGATACAGTTTTGTACCAAAAGAAAAGACA
>VYZV01007032.1:4123-25073 GCA_013401275.1 Pandion haliaetus | reverse complement strand
GGCGGGGGGGTAGGGGGAGAGCTGAGTTGGGCCCAAGGGGTGGAAAGGGCGAGCCGTGCAGCGGGGAGGGGGCTGCCTGGCCAGGGAAGGGTGTGCGCACAGCGTGGTGGTGGTCGGACCGAGACTGCGTGTTTTTCACGTGAATTTTCCCAGAACTTTGTGTGTTGCAGGATCTCCTGCCGGGGCTAGGCCCCAGAGAAGCCACAGCCCTGAATGGCAACCGCGGGTGGTTACGTTGGCCCTCGGTGCTTCCGTTCGTGAGGTGAGTGAGAACGGGGTGAGTTGGGGAGGCCTGTGGAACCCTCCTGGGTAGGGGGCACGTGGGGTCCATGGGCACTGCAGCGAGCACAGGGCTGGGGAAGGGCTGCTGGGTGGTGGGGCCAGCAGGCCCAGCCTCGTACCAGCCAGCCTCACCCGCACCCAAGATCAACTCCCAGGTGGGCTCCGTGCCGGCGTTCATCCTGTGCAGTAACAGGTGTGAGCATTCATGCAGCGTTTTGATGGTCATGTATGATACTGCATACAACAAGTTCGCCCTCTAAGCCAAGGGAAAACAGCTTTTAAATTAGTTTCTTTAATGTACACTGAATCTTCGTTTGAAAATCATCTAGCAAAATTAAACTGATGCAGCCCTTCCTTTGCAGGGATGTTTTACAGACATGGAAAGCAGAACTTAGATACGTTGTTCATATATTTTTTCACTTGATTTATCACTGATACTGTCTGAATTCCAAAACTTTGTTCCCCACATAGTAGGGAATACGGAGAAGGTGGTTTCTTTACTTGAACAAATTGTGAGGCTTTGTTGGAGGTTGTGTACTTTGCTCTTGTTACATCTGTGATTTTCTTTACAATTTGGTTTTTCTCCTACAGCTGGGGAGTTCAGCTGGGATTATAGTTCAGGCAAGCACGTGCTCTCGCAAGCATGGGAAGGGGAGTGGGGAAGGCCTGTGCTGTGAACCTGGCACCAAAGTGATCTTGGCTTCTGGCAAAAATTCTTTGCCAAAAAAAAGAGCTTTTCCTGCATGTTGTTGGTGTTGGTTGGCTGATCTGGCTCTCAGCGAGGTCACCCCAGATGGTTGCTCCTGTACAACCGAAGAGCTGTCAGACGGTGGGAGGAAGAAGGTGCTCCTTAAACCAGCTTTGCCATCAGACTGTGTTTTGCACTTGGCTGCAATTGATCTGCTGGTGATTGGCAAGCCCTCTCAGTGCAGTTTGGGTTAAAAAGAATTAATATTTCATAGCTGCTAAAATGGGTGATCCTCCCTGTCCCCAGTCCCAGCAAACTGCTTCCTTTGCTCACCTTGACCTGGCACTGGGACTTGCCAGGGCCCATCTGTGAGCAGATTTAACCCAGTAAAGCAGCAAAAACAAGCTGAGGAAAAAAAACCAAGTAACTTTCTAACATTTTAATGAAATTACAGGAAAGTGAACAGTATCAAAGGCTGGGGGGCAGAGGAAGGACTCTTGTAGTTTGGGGGAGGGAAAAACAACTTTGCCCCCCTTTCCTCCCCACCACAGTGGCTTTGTTTTGTGGGGAAACTGCTACGCTGTAGAGACCATGGTGTGCACAGAGGCAACGCAGAGGCTGCCAGAGGCTGTATTTCCAATCAGATCTTAAAAACCGGGGCACTGCACACCAGCAGCACCTGAGGTAGAAGGATGTGATTGATGTGTCTGTCTTGGGAGCTCAAATATGCTGTTGCTCTGTCCAGATTCATGCTGTTTTAGCCAGATGTGTAAACTGTCCCTGATAATTTTAGTGGGGTGTTAATTTGGGAGCCTGATGGTTTAACAAGCTCACTGTTAATTCTTTGTGTCACACCTACTTGTTCATCAGGTGGTGAATTTTTTCCACCGTATGTCTCACCCAGCTGATTCTGCCAGGGTAACCACAACACTATGAAGTATATTTCTGAAGAAACGCTGTTCATGCTGTGCCTCCTCAGCAGAAATGAAGCAGGCTCGGGGCCTTCTGGTCCCTGTGACACAACACTGAGCCAATACAAAGTCACTTTGCCATCTCTAATATGCTCAGACGAGTCTGGGAGGTTAACACTGTGCTGGCAGGCTTACTGCTGGCCACACATCTGACTTTCTGCTGTCGGCGTGAACCAGCATAAGCTCTGGGCTGTGTGTTATGGCTGTTTTGGCAGCAATGTAGTCACATTCCCATGCCTGGTTATGATCAGGCTTGTGCTTGAGTTGATACGGCAGCCTTATTTTACCATGATGCCGCAGGCTTGAGAGTAGCTTCCCCCCAACTGGAAAGGAGATGGTGCAAAAAGTGGTGATTGGCACTGGTGTGCTGTTGGAAATTTTCATGGTAGAAGTGCTATTGGGAAGGATTTTAAGGAGAGCTGGGTGTGGGATGCTGCCTTTCTTAGGTGCTTGAGTTGATGCTGATCCAGAGAAGATGGGTCTGTGTAGGACAGTGGTTTCTAGGTGTAGCTGGATTTCTGGCTAACACCCTGACTGGGTAATATCTCCTGGGCCAAGCGAAGCTGCACTCCGTTCACCAGACGCAAAGTCACATGCTTTGAATTTGCAACCAATTCTCCCTTTCTGCTTTGTCTCCTGATGTTGAACTGACCTGGGCAGAGCTGTCCAACAGTCTCAGTCTGCAGTTAGAAGACATTTCACTTGTGTACTGCTGCAGACTGACTTTTTTGATCAGTTTATTATTTGAACAAGCATTTCCCTTTCCTTTCACTAATGTCATTCTTCCTGGGGTTACAAATTGGTATTTTTGGCCATGTGGGCTGTCAGAACGAAGCATATGGAGCCCTAGATAGGGTGATTGCAAATATCCTGATTTGGGTTGCACCTGGAAAATGAGCTGTATTTATCCTTAAATCCAAAATGAATAAATTTTGCTATACTTAAAACTTCTCAGGTTCCTAATTAAGGAGGGAAAAGTTGGTTATAAATCAGGAAAATACCTTCTAAGCTTGAAGAATTTTAATTTTAAAAACAAAGTTACTTGTCTGACTGAGGATTTTCCTGTCAGCTAACTTTTAAACAAAGCATTTTCACAATTTAATTAATATGCAGCATAACCATTTGCAGGAAGGCCCTGGATTGAGAGTGGTTTGTGACAGCCTTGTGGGGTCTGACTGCCTGGCACACACACTGAGCAGCTCTTGATGCCTGTGCCCAGCTTTTCCTGCAGCGGCTGAACGTCCTGGTTGTTTCTTTTCAGGTGGCGGGGCCAGAAGAACGTTCTGCAGGATGGTGAGATTTTGGCTATACCTGTGTGGTCATTTTAGGTTACAGAAAGTAGTTTTGCCTAATTACATGGTAAACATGAATAAAATTCGGTTCTCAAAGTTGATTTTCTTCCTTTCTTCTATTTAATTCTTGCTATTGCGTGTGAACAAAGTAGCAGGATTTTTAACGTGCTGCAAGTGTGCATACAGGCAAGTAGGCATATAAAACTACTTCTGTACTGACACTTGTGACTTGTGCCCGGGGCAGTCACACGCTGGAGAGGTGTAGTGCTCTCTAGGTGTGCTTTGGGGATCTGTAGGGGTAATTCAGTCTTGAGAGCATCTCCTCCGTGTGCCAAGCTCCCGTCTCCGCTAGAGGGTGTGAAGTTCCGCAGAATGGTTTGCTTTCACCAAAACTGGAAAACTGGGAGACTTGCCTCCTTTAATTGGATGCACAGGCAGCGAGGCTGCAGCGGGATTACGTTCCCATTGAAGATCCCCGCTCTGCGCGTTGGCTGGCAGCAGCCCAGGTTGCTTGTGCATTATATAACCATCAGCCGGGCTCGCCGTGCGCTCCATGTGATGGTGCTTGGCCCTGGCCGGCGTGCAGCCAGGAATTACTCGTAAACGATGTGCCTGCCTGGGGAGAGGCAGCGCTGCGGTAGGTTTGATACGGTTAGTGCTCACCTCCAGTGCAGGTACCTGGAAGAGGTTGCTTGGAGGGTTAACTTGCACATGCCAAGTTCCCTTTCCTTGCACCTGGGTAGTAAAATGTACCCTTGCTAACAGCAAGTAGTAACTTCTCACTTACACTGCAAGAGCTTGGCTCCTAGATTTACTTTCATAGGTAGAGGGAATTTCCACTTGATCTGCAACGCTCCCAAGGCAAGCCTGAGGGCAAGGTGCTGTGAAATGCCGTGAACCCGTGCTGCTTGCTGGGCTGCGTGTATTCCCCGTGCTTAGTGCTTGTAGGAAGGGCCGCAGAAGCTGCTCAGCTCATGGTGGCCACGCTGGCTCCTTGGCCAAGTACAGGATTTCTTCCTTGCTAAGTTTTGCCTCTTAAGTGTCACGTTAAGAATGTATTCCTGAGCAGAGCTGAACCCAGGAATGCTGGCTTTGCTCCAGCACTCGCAGTGCTTGAGAAGGAGTACTCAGAGGAGAGATGGGCATCTTTGTGAGTATGTGATTGCTGCAGCTTGAGATGCAGAGGACTGTACGCCCTCCCTGGCTGCTGGTACCTGCTGGGATCCATGGAGATTCTGGAGTTTGATCTTTACATCCAGGAGAGGAGCAGTTCTTTGCTGAAAGATGGTGTCTGCCGGTTACTGCTCCTACCACAGTCAACCGACTGTGTTGGGTGTTGGGGTGGAGACCAGCTGGAGAGCAATGGGGAGGCAGCTGAAATGGGGTGCTGCTCACAGGGCTGAGGAGTGCGAGTATTCAGGGTGGGGAGGTGAGGGGGTGCCTGCAGGAAAGGCAGTCCAGCAACGGCTTCTCTGCCTTTGCTTTGTTTTCACAGAAATTTTACATCTTTTTGACCTTGTGGCTTCTGCAGAAATAACGTCAATGTTCTCTTTGAAGGTTTTAATTCAGAATGGGTCAGCAAGGAGCTGGTCACTGTTTGCCTTTAAAATAAATGTGCTTTTCCCCAGCTTCTCCTGGGGGATGCTGTGTCTTGATACGGTCATATGCACATGACTGCCAAGTGTAGTCCCCAGCCCATCCCGGCGCCTCTCCTGGGGTCTTGCTGTGAAAACAGTCCAGCAGCTGAAGTCACTAGTTGCGGTAGAAGCGGTCTTACAGTAAAAGCCTCTTCGGGCTGACAGGTACAGGCAGGAAGCAGCCTCC
This sequence comes from Pandion haliaetus, assembly GCA_013401275.1. Taxonomy (NCBI): domain Eukaryota; kingdom Metazoa; phylum Chordata; class Aves; order Accipitriformes; family Pandionidae; genus Pandion; species Pandion haliaetus. The sequence goes on along the minus strand of VYZV01007032.1, from coordinate 20,016 downwards.
GCTGGCTTGGTGTGCTGAGGTCTCTGTTTAACCAATATGCAAAGTGGATGAGAGATTGTAAACAGTCTTCATTTGAGGAAAGCACCCTGGGAGAAGTGGGTCAGTTGGATATTTGGGGCTGTGTAACTTGCAAATCATGCTTAAGGATCTTACTTGTTTGTCAGCTGGAGTGACTCAAATTGCATTGTAAAAGTGGCTTGTGCGTGTCTGGAGCAGGGTGATGCATCCCCTCTCCCTGCTTGCCTGCTCCAGAGCCTCTTGTGGCCCCGGAAAGATGGGTGCACCCAGGTTTGCTTATCAGTTGCCCATTTGGTTTTCCTACCACTTGAAGCTGCTGTGAGCCTCTTAAATAGCAACTAAGAATTTATTGCCAAGACAAAGAGAGTAGGCAAACACCCTAGCCAGTCAGTGTTGGTATCACATGGATATATTTTGAAACCTGTGCTGTTTTACTAGTTTTGCCCACTAATTGGGCAAAATTAATCCCCACCGCGGTTAGCTCCAGGCTTTCCCAGAAGGGAAATGGTTTTAAGCCCTGTGATCAACAAGGTGCTTGTCCCACTCTCCCTCGCTGCTCTCTCTTGCCTGTGTGAAGGTGGGCAATGTCAAACAGCTCGTCTTTTCTGAGGATTTCACACATCCCCAGCAGGTCGGTGCTGGGCAATGTGAGGGTGGCTGTGAGCCCTGCATGAGTTGCAGAGGGACCCAGGAGAGGTGCTGAGGGTGCTGGTGGGGATGGTGGGTGTCCCTGTGTGAGCTGCACCCAAACACAGTCTGGCCTCTGAAGCAGTGCTTTGCCCCGGCTCACCAAGCACACACCATTTGTTTTTCTTCCCCATCTGTGGAGGAAGTTGTGTGCAAAGTGCTTTGGCCACCCCTGTGGCTCCGTGTTTTTGCAAACGCAACCTGACCATGAAAGCATGAGTAATTGTTTGGAGGAGCCTTGTCCGCCATTTGTGCCCTGCGTGCCGTGATAAGGTCGAGCCATGCACTTGTTCATGCTGTTTGCAAGTCATTCCTTCCTGCGTGGGTAAGAATAGCTCATCTCACAAGTACACGAGTCTCCAGAGCAATGAGTTATTTGCTTGGACGCGCTCCCTGCACTGATGGCAAGCCGAGAGGAAGTGTGCTTTGTTGGAGCAAGGCCTTTGCTTGCTGGATGGAACATTGCTCTTTGGCAGGTCACAGACCTGGTGGCCCTCCAAGCGCTGCTTTACCCTGCCCTGGGGCAGCGCGGTGCCTTCCCTTCCCACACAGCAGAGCCCCATGTGGCCCCTGGGGCTCTGCAGCTTCTGACCCATCTCTGGCTCTGTCAGCCTGCTTGAAAATGGCTTCGTGGATGGGAGCAGCAATAATCCTTTGCACGGGTGGGTGGGCTATCCTGCTGCAGCACCTGACCTGTTCTTCCAGCCCCAGGCAGCTCAACTCCCCTCTGCTTTTCCCTTACGCTCTTGGGTCCCTGTGTCCCAGCGCGTGGGATTTCTCTGCTCGTTTCACCCTGTGCCCTAACGCAATTCCTCCGGTTGCTCTGGGGACATGGGGATAGGAGCTGCTCCAGCAGCCTGTCACTGTGGGAAGGGAGCTGCAGCGCTTACCGTGCCCAGCTCAGGCTGGCTCGTCTTACTCTTCGCAGGGAGCTGACACAACTCACTTGCCTGGCAGAAGAGCATTTTATTGCTGCTGGATTAAGGAGCTAGGCTGGCCACAGAAGGTTCCAGTGGGCGCTGGGTGAGCCAGACCTCTGCCTTTTGGCAGCATCAAGCCCTTACGTCAGCTCTGCGGGTCGGGCAGCTACAGCCTCACTGGCCCTGCTTGTCTTAGCCTGCTGCCTGCACACAGCTTTCTCTCAATTCCTCCATTTCTGACTGGTGAGGTCATGCTCTGTGCATCCCGTGGCTTTTTGGAAAAAGTTCTGCCCATTGTGTTTTTGTGGGGAGATTGGGATCCGTCCTGTAACGTAAACCCAGGGCACCGAGTACAGACACTGCTTGCAATCTTCTCTCCTGCTTCTAACCACAGAACAGGGTTTTTTTAATGACTTCTCGGTAGTTGTTCTTACTGCAGGGGAAAATCCTGATGGACCTGAGGCCCTGGAGATCTCAGTGCTGAAGGTGAGGTCAGCCCTGAGCTCTGCCAGCCAGCTGGCAGCATCTGGTTCCTGCTGAAGCTGCCCAGCAGCACTGCCCAGGACAGCAGGCAGCTCTGCAGTGATGGCAGCCAGATCTTCATTGCAAAAATGGGTATGTGTGCACTGAATGCAAGATGGCAGTCAGGTCACTTGGGTTTCAGGAACTGCTGCCCTTTCTGACATGCAGCTGATTGCTTTTCCCTGGCAGGGAAGTGCCCAGCCCACAACAGAGCGATGATACCATCACCATACATGAGGTCAGCTGTGGCACAGTAGCATCCATGGGGAATTGCTTGGCTTTTCAGCCCATTTGGATGCCAAACTTGTTTCGGGAGAAGTAAAACTTCAGGTCAGGACTCTTGGACCAAGATGCAAATTCTCTGTAATAACTTATTTCTTTTGTGACAGGAAAAAAAAAAAAAAAGAAATGCCTCTCCACTGGAGAGCTGTGGTTGCAGGTGCAGTAAAAGCAGTCAGTGCCCTCTCTGCTGTGCTTGCAGACACTAGTAATAACGCATAGCACCACACACAGCTCTGCCACCCACCAACACAGCCTGATAAGGAGGTTTGTGCTTGATAAAGTCTGTATAACCTACTGGGCTAAAGCAGCCACGTTTGTCTTCTTTTCAGACTAATCAGAATCTGCTAAATGGAGAAAGGAAAATCAGTCTCAGAGAAGGTGCTGTGGGCTGTCAGGCTTCTCTCAGCAAAAGTGAGTGCAAGGCTGATGGCTTTTGCTTGGCTGGAGTGGGCACCGCAGGTCTATGCTTTCCAAACACCACCGTTGGAAATGTCTTCAGAATGGGAGGCCCAGCTTGAATTAGAGGGCAAACCGTTCCCTCCTTGCCAGCCAACACAAGGCATGGAGGACAAGCCAGAGCCAGCCTCCTCCCCCAATTTTCCACATTGGATTACTCCTCCAGGCTGAATAATTATTCTCTCTTCCAGGCAGAGTTTAGGAGGGTTGTTTTTATTGACAGGATGAAGGTTCTCCTCTTAAATAACGAATCTTGGAATCTTGGTCACAGAGCCCTGGTATGGCCATCTCCTGTGTATCCCCAGGCTGAAAGATGCTGCCTGGGTACAGAAAGGTTGGGACATCGTGATGCCGTGAGTGTTTCTTCTTACAGTCCTTGATCCCGAATCCAGTGCTGTAGAATTACACCTTCTTCCTTTTTCTTTAAGGTTCTCCAAAAAAAAAAAAAAAAAAAAACCCAAACCCAAACCCTTCTGAATTTGGCCTGATTTGGGTTTTTTGGTGTTGCAGTTTCCTGTGGAATAGAAAACCTGGACTGGCCAAGAGGTCATAGAAGATGTGTGAAAGTAGTAAAACCCACAGTGAGGCACCCTGCTCTGCTGGGCTCCCTTGATTTTGCTGGAATCTGTTTTGTGCCCTCACCTGCGTTGTTTGTTTTTAACTGGTCTGTGCATGATGTTCTGGATTTGAAATATGTGCCCTGTTCCCTGAGCGAGAGGGCAGCCCCGTGGGACTGAGGGGAAAAAGGACCTGCCGCTTCCTGCAGCCAGCTGCAGTGGAGAGGGGTGTGGAGTGTGAAAGCCTGCGGGCACCTAGGAGTAGAGGATGGTTGAAAGCACCCTTCCCCTGGAATAAAATATCTGATGCCTCTTGTAAGACATCTAACGCTGAGCATTTTTCCTGCTAGGTAGAAAGCAAAAGAGCAGTCAGTGCCTTTGGCCATCCATGGGAGCCTGGCTTACTCCCATTTTACAGACAGGAAAAGCAAGGTGTGCGTGGCCCGGCTGACGGGTCCTTTTTGTGCAGACACAGAACAACTAGCTGCTGTTTCTGGTGCTCTCCCGTCCTGGAGCTGCAGGCAGGAGATCCAAGGCAGGGTGAGGGGAGGCAGCTCTGCAGAGGCACGCAGGGGACAGGTCCCAGCTCCCGGGGCAGGGAGGCCAGCGGGACCACCAGTGCCCTGAGCCTTCCTGCGAGATTCTCCATCCAAGGGCGTTGTTGCCAACTCTGCGACCCAGCTGAATGGGCACCGGTGTGAATTAACTCAAGGGCAAATGCACACACGCTCGCAGCCCGAGGGCTGAGCGGAGCCAAGGTCATAGCTGAGCCATCTGGAGGAGGCTGGCATGCAGCACTGACAGGAGAGGAGGAGAGGAAAGCGAGGCTTGTGGAGCTCTGCAGGGACGGTATTTTCTCTGCACCACTGGTCCCTCATCCCTCTCCGTGCACGGCCTTTGCTGTGCCCCGATACTGTCTCGCAGGGCAGAGCAGAGGGAAAGGGCTGCCAGGGCCATGGTGGATGGTTCCATGCTGTGTGCAGCAGCGGTGCCCAGCAGCCCCATCCTGGTGTGCTCGTCCAAGCCCAGGAGCGATGATGGAAGGTAGGTCAGAGACTGACTGTCCTCTGGTGTCAGATCCTGGTACAAAGCCAGCTGCAGAGCAGCAGCCAGGGTCATAACCCAGCCAAGCAAATCCTTTATCAGCTGAGCATGAAATGGGTATTTATGTATGCAAGTCAAAAATAATGAGGAAGGAGGCAGAGGTGTTTGCCTATGCACCCATGTTTTACCTCAGCTGCAGACAGGCCAAATCCTGAGTGCTGGGGCTGGGCTGGGAGAAAAGCCAGACCCCACAAAAGGGGAGCAGGTCCTGTGCGGGCTGGGGAGATTCCCTGCCTGCAGCGAATGGAGGCCGGGGTTGGGCAGGTGCCTGCCAAGATAGGGTGAGTTGGTGAGAAACAGGGAAAACTGCTTTGACTTGCAAAGCATGTCCCAGCAAGTGCCTTGCTGTGGAGGTGGCTTCTTCCCTCGCACTAAGCCCTCAGCCAATGTAGCCACGAGGCCATGTTGCTCTTCCACTGGATCAGTCCTCAAAAGCCAGGAACCAGCACCATGCAGCCACACGCCGGGAGCCTAGCCGTGCTCTAAGGCCTCCTTCTGTTCTCCCCTCCTCTGCTACTGGTTTGTGTTTAGGCTGGAAAAGCTTTGAGATCTGTGCCTGGCAGGCTGGACCTTGAGCTGGGACAGGAATTGGTTAATGCTGTCAGCATGTTATGCAAAACGTTAAACTTTGCATTGTCGGAAGAGGAAATGTCTGTACTTTCACTCTGATTTGTACAGGAATTGAGAGCATGGAGATTTGGGGCTGTGGCTACTTCTGCTGGGTAAACAGCCGGAGAACTGCCTGGTTTCCACCTTTCCTCCCTCCCCACCACCCATTGAAGAGGCTCCAACAGCTCTCTTAAAGTGTGACATCTGGCAATAATGCTAGCAACCACCAGTTCAAGCCAGATCCTTCCACTTGGCATCGCTCAGCCTTTAGTGAAGGTTCACCTCTGCTAAGAGGCTGCTTTTAGCTGTTCCCTTAAGAGCCATTTTTAGGTCTGGCTGTAGTATTGGTCTTCCTTCAGCAGCAGATGAAATCCTGTATTTACTGCTGGAGGGAGAGCACAGGCTGCAGGAAGGTCACGTCCAGGTGTCTCACTGTCCTGACAAGACTGGGCTGGGTACAGCCTGAGCATCACTTGGGCCCTTAGTTCCCACCCGTGCCAGGATTGCAGGGCAGAGTTGATTTCAGTCACTGTGCTGTGATGATGAAGGGAGGAGGTAATCGAAGAAAGCTTAAAAATACGTATTTTTTAAAGCTGTAGCTAAGTAATCTGCCATGGTTCCAAGCTGGACCTTCCAGCCAGAGGTGAGCAGACTTAATTTGACAGCTATTTCTTAAATCTTTAAAAAGCTGCCTGGAATAAACTGAATGCTTCCAAGTAGTGACCTAAATTCCACTTGCTGTAAATTTCATTAGAAAGTGGATTTGTGTGCCTGCCAGGAGCAGGCCACTTTGCAGCTTCATTGATCTGCCCAAACCATGTGCTGTGCAAGTGCCTTCCTCAGCAGATTTTTAAAGAGCTCACTGCTGCATTCTACTATCCCAAAATGTGGCTCACTTCCTTGCTTTTCTCCTCCCTTCCTCTCTTTTTTTTTTTTTTTTTTTCTTTCTTCCTGGTGCAAATGCATCATTTGTTTACTAATCACGTGACATCTTTATCTGCACACGTTATCCCACTGGCTGTGTGGGCAAGGATATAGCAGCTGGGAAGGAAAATTTCACTCTCCTTCAGCTTGCTTGATGTGCTTTGCTCTCAAATCCCCATCCCGCACGAAGAAGCTTCCTTCCCTTCTGCTGTCCCCAAAGCGCTGTCTATCCCTGTGCAACCACAACTTTGCATCTTGTGGAGAGGTGTGATGGTAGCACAGATGGCATATACTGAGTCTTACTAGGGAGAAAAGCCTGGGGAGGTGTGGTGCTGCCAGACCTGTGGATGCATGAGCAACATGCATTTCCCCAAGCTTGAGTAGGATCACACAGCTGATGCTGAATTCCATTCCCATGGCAGCATGTTTGCAGCCCACCTGCCCAGGTTAAAGGTAGTATGTGGGGGGGTCTGTGCAAAGCTACAGCTGTTCCTGTGTTGTCAGACACGGAGCAGTTACCTGGTTGGGCTGAATTAATGGGCAAGGGAAAAGATGATGTGTCCCTGTAGCCCTGAATTTGGGTACCCAGCCCTGCCTTCCCCATGGGAGCCCTATTCTGGGGCTGTCCCTGTCTCCCTGCCACTTCTACCTTTGTCTCCGCATGAAGCTGATGCTCCTGTGGGGACCTCCAGCCTGGGGATAGACCACGTAACAGCATGGAACCCACCAAGTTTTGGAAGCCCCATGGCCTTCCATGGCTTGGGGACGGTTGCGCACCCTGGGTACTGTGTGCGGAGCAGGCAGACTGCGGCTGAGGCAAAGCAGCAGGAAAGAAAGGACTAACAGACAACCCCATCCTACAGGAATGAAGTGCTGGCACCTGGCAGGAGCACTGACAGCTCTTCCCAATTCACAGCACGTGGCAGAGCTGGCTTTTGAAGAGGAGCTTTCCTACATGAGGACAGTCCCAGCCCTGCCAGGCTGGCACAGAAAGCAGATGGTCCTGGCAACAAGGCCAGGGGTGGGCTTGGATGCAGGAGGCTCAAGTTGAAGGCATGTCTAAGGGAATTGGTGGGACCTCAAAGAAGTGGTCTCCAAAGGATGAGATTACAAAACGTGGGTTTCACTCAGTCACCTCCAGAGATGGAGCCTGTGCAGCTGGGAGCATGGGAGGGACTGAAAATACCCCAAACCCAACAGGAGCGGTGGCTAGCGTCAAGGGTGGAGGTTGGAGAGAAATATCCCCTTCTTCTAACCATCGTCTGTGTGTCTTGCTTACAGCTGACCATTGGGAAGAGATGTCTGGGGGGGGCCTCTAGTGCTCCTCTTGCTGTATAGGTGATGAAAGCAGGAAGAAATCCCCGTGACAGAGCTGTGGAACACAGGGCTGTCCTGCCTTCTGCTGAGGACTGCTGCAGAGGGGGCTTTCTCGCGCCGAGTTTTGGCAAGATATTGGCAAGGCTGGTCCAAAGCAGCAGCAACCTTTCCACTGCCTCTCCCTCCCCTTTAGCTGCCAGCACAGATGATCTCTAGGTACAGTGAACCTGGCTGTCCTCTCTGCTGGGAGAGGTGCTACTTCACCTCCGTTGTATCATGGTGATTTATTTTCGGAAGTTAAGCCTAGGGCCTGAACAAAGAGGCCACAGCCTGGGCCAGCAATATGGGCTGTCTTGGGGACAGGGACTTGCTGGCTGTCAGCATCCAGACAAGGGCTAAATTAATTTCCCATAAATCTGAAATGCTCTTTCGGTTTTCCAGCTTCTCAGCATCTCTGCTGGAGTTGCCCGTTATTTATTTGCCTGAGGTCTAAGGAGATGTGCACTAGGTTTTGCTGAGGCAATGGCCTGGCTTCTGATCCCTCCTGCCACCAGGACCCTAAGCTCTCCCTTACTCTGGCCACTGATGCAGGGTTTCTTGCCTGGCCCCGGGTGGCTTCATCTGTCCCCAAGCCTTGTCTGTCCCCAGCTGCAGGAAAGGCAGGGAGAAAGGAAAATTGGAGGCAGGAGGTCTCCTTGCTCTCTCCTGCTTTGGTTTCGGGCAGTGTAGGTGGTTCAGCCCCTTTGAAGAGAGGCAAACATGCTTGGGAAGGGGAGGCTCTGCAAGGTCACCCATCTGTGCCTGGCAGAGAGGTGCTGGGGACTGTACTGGCCCAGCCGTGACTGGGCGCTGGGCTGGCACCGGGAGCTTCCCTGCTTTGCCCCCCTGCCTGGCACAGTGATGCTGCTCAGCAGCCCAGAGGCTGGGCTTTGTGGCTGGAGCAAATGCAGCTACACTTGTTAGTGCTGCGGAAAGGGGTGGTCAGGGTGTAGCTGCCCAGGGCATCTGGTTTTAAGTGTTGGGAGCATCACCAAAGCAGCAGTTTCCCTCTGCAGCCCACGAGAGGGTTAAGTGAAAAATGAAATTTCTCTCTATCTCCTTCCTTGTGCCTTCTCATCTCCACCAACGGAGCTGAAGATGGGGGAGGATTTTTTTTCTATATTTAGCTTTGGAGAAATTGCTATAACTAATCGGCTTTAGGATACTGGGCTCTCTCTTTTATTTTATCTTTTTCTGTCACTAAGACCTTGTCATGTTGCTGTGGACTGCAGCTCACTGGTGCTCTCTGTTTGCTGAGCTCAGTTTTTTCTCATGGAGTCAATTAATAACCCATAAAAATAACACCTCCAGCTGTTCCACTTGCAGCTGCTGGGCTGGAGTCTAATTACCGGGCCTTGGATCCCAAATCCTGCTTTGCATGTAAAAGTGCCAGTGAATAGGAACAGGCAGAGAAGATGGCAATACAAAAAAGGAATGTGGTTTGGGGTGCTATTTTTAGCCTTTTCAAGCCAAATGTAAAAAGACCCTTAGGCTGCTTGTGTCCTGCTGAATCTGATCATATGCACAATATTGTTCCCATGGCACAGCGCAGCAGCCAGGGTGGGTTGGGGTTTATTTTTGGCAGTTAGCTTGCCTACATTTAAAGCCTCCTTCTGGGTTAGCTTGAGCAGTGCTGCGTTGGTGTGGCTTACATCCACGTACTAATGGTTTTTTTGCAATCAGCTGTAGTTCTCTGTGTGTTGCTGAACATGCCAGTGCTGGCTGTGGCCACGGCAGTGATGGGAAGGGAAGGCACACAGTTGCTCACCCAGTGCGGAGTGTGCATCTCACAGAGTGGTTGTAAAGGGGTGCCCAGTCCCCCTCAAAAAGTCCTTTCCTACCGACTGAGATAGATACAAAATTAATTTAGGTGGAGCTCTGGTGAATATACCATATTTTCCCTCCCATGTCATCCTGCCTATCTTGCATCCTCTTCTGCTTCCTGAGCTGGATGTCATCTTCGGGTGAACCTGCTGGGCAGATTTGTCCTCTGCTTCTCTGGAGCCTCGGGGTCTTGCCTCTGCTTGGCTGGTGATGCCCCCACTCCCACTACTGCCATACTCATCTGACCTCCTGTGTGCTCAAGACCCCTCTCCTTTCTTGCTCCCCATAGAAGTGGTGCAGCAAAGGCCCAAGAAGACCCAGGTGCACATGGTGTATTGGGGATGGGGCACTAAAGAAGCATTGGGCTTGTTTCCAGTCTCTGTCCAGGGAGTTGTACTGGAGCATATCGGTTCTTTTCACCATTGGGCTCATTTAATTCAGACTCAGGCTGGTTATGACCAAAAGCAAATCAAACAGAACAGCTGTTCATTAGCTAATTTGAAATACTTAGTGGTCACACATGAGTCTGTAGCTACCAGCTTGAAACCACGACTGCAAATAGGCTTCCTGTGCTGGAGATCATCCCCTTCATTAAACCAAGTTATTTTGAGACTGCTATTTGGAAGCTGCCCTCAGGAAAAACTCCTACACATCCCACTTGCACAGGGGTTGCAGAGCCAGTGCTTGACTCAAAAGGCAACTCCACTTCTTCCTTCTCTGCTCAGGCTCTCCCTGCCCCATGCTGACAGCTACAAGACCCAGGAGGTGTTAAATATACCATCTTTCAGCCCTGGAGAGATGAGCCAAACTCTCAGTGGGTATCCCATCAATGGAGCTCTGCTACCAGTTCACTTATCCAGGGATAGAGGATGCTATCAATCTCTGTTAAATCTTGCCTACCAAAGAGATAGCAAATGTGGCTTTCCATCATGCGGTACATTAGCCAAATTAATTCCAGGACAGGGAGTCAGCCAGTGGTGCTTGAGGCCGAGACAGATTAATGCTGCAGCCATGTCAAAATCAGCAGACCTGTGACTTGCAGCGTGCCAGGTCCCTGGATGCAGCCAGCCTTCTGCTCAGCAATGCCCTCCGCCTTGCACTTTTGAGGAACATTGAACTCGCTGGAATCAGTGACACAGACAATTCAATTGGAGGGAGCATCTGTCTCTAAATTGCACTCCCTATTCAGGCTGCCACCGCTGCAAGTGAGTGATATTTTTTATGCATCTGCCTTCCTTTCTTTAATATCCCAAACACAGGCACGCCTGTGGAGCACAGGAAGGTTCCTCCCCTGTGACAAGAAAAAAGAAATTAGCAAGCAGATTGAGCATGTATAGCAAATAATAAGATTGCCTTGGATACAGGACCGGAATTCATGCAAAGAATTCTGCTGATCAGAGAAGATAAGCGGCATTTCTAGGGCCTGCAAATAGCATCATGAAGCTTATGTTTGTTAAGTGTTTTCTAAGAGATCCCTGGATGAAGGCTGCCAGCACAGGCCTGATCCACAGATAGTGTGATGTAAAAAATAAACCCTGAAATAGCTATACTGGTAGCTATTTTGGTGTGTGAGTGCCTCATAATGATATGCCTCATTTTCCTTCAGACACGGGAATAAACTATCCAGATACATGCACTGTTAAGCTGGCAGAGCAGCCGCTACAAAGGAGGCTTGTCCTGATGGAGCTCCAGTGAAAGGGTGCAGTGTTTGCCCACAGGGTGCAGATCCAGTACTGGTGGAGTCAGTGCGTACTTTAAAAGGAGCTGGATTTGTGGAATACTTTTAATAATAAGCAATTGCTTCTTATTACTCCTCTGGTATTTTAAAAAAAAAAATTATCAACATTTTACAGGCAAATAGGGACAAAGTCTATACCTGGTAAGACCCAACAGCTTGATTCAACACTTGTTGAAGTAGGTGAGAATATTATTTGTACAGTCAGACTCATTAAAAAGAGGGATAGTAAACAGCCTTTGTTTTTATTTTTATAGGAAATTTACTTATCCTTGCATTTGCTATTGGCTGATACCGATATTTTTCTAAGGATTGAAAAGTGTTACTAATGAACTGATCAGACCCAGGCAGTCCTTTAACTCGCTTAAAGAGACGACTGGTAACAGGCTGTTCACTGTGAGGCATGTGCCAGGCAGCTCCCGGGCAGGGGCACACGGGCACAAGGGGTGTTTCCAAAGGCCATTGGAAAAGCTGGGCATTCCCAACAGCCCAGTAAACCCTTCCTTGCTTACAACTCCAGCTCTCTGTATTATGAGCGTGACATCTTCAGCAACAATAAAATACTCCAGCAAGTAAGTTGTCATCCAAGCGTTTTTCCCTTTATACTGGAAAAAAGGTCGTGGGGGGAGAGTTCCCTTTGACATTTTCCCCCCCTGTGCCACCCTCTGATGTCTGAGGGATAAAACAATCCTGTGAGAGCCCCAAAAGGTGTCTCCCCCTCCCCAAGCTCCCCCCAAAAGACTGTGCTATCAACCTTTTGGGTGTTACAAATATCCAACATGGGTATTGGAATGAATGTTGGATTTGATGCTTCATCCAGAATATACACTCTGCTAGCTCCTCACCCTTTAATTATTTCTGTACTAGCAGCCCCCCCTGCACCACCTGCTCACTTTTGCCTTAGCACTGCACTGCTTATGAGCAGTGATGCTGAATTCGATGCAGGAAGCCTCATATGGTTATGGGCTTTTCAATGAGAGGATGTGAATAACGGCTGGGATGCTTTCCACATGCTCATCCCGATTCATGTATTTTATGAATTAGGACTTAGTCCTATTTGGTAATGTTTGGCTACGTAAACTTTGCTATGCCAATGGTGCCTGTGCTCTGATGTCAGCTGCTGGAGTGCAAGGGCTGGCAGCTGGTGTTGCTGGCCAGCTGCCAGCCTACAATTCAATTTTCCTATCAGTCACTTCAGAAGAAAGGAAAAAACGTATTTCTGACTGTTTGTGGCATCAAAACATAAAGGGCTCCAGTCTACAAGGTCATTTAAGGCTTTTCTACACCATGACACCTGGGACAGTTCAGATAAATCAAATAATGGTACAAAGTTAATACACCTTTGCTTATACTGCGCTAAACTACTGTAAACTAAGGCCAGTTTAATCCTGAATAAAAATATCAGCACAAGAGTTTAATGCCTTCTAGGTTTCATACATTAACGTTACCTCTCTGAACACAGGCCGGTCGGGAGATACCTTACCCTGTTCCCAGTCTTGTCAATGGTGGAAAACTACCACAGAGCTAAAAGGCAGCAGTGCTTGGGAATAAGAAGATCACCCTAGAAGAGCTCTGGTCTGCTTTCGCATACTGATTTACTGCATGACTTTTCCTATAGCATTTTGTGAGCCTCAATATTTATATCTGCATATTGGCATTATTAGAATCTTCCCTGTAATTACAAAGGGCTTTAAGATCTCCAGAGATACGCAGCGAAATTTCTGCTCCTGTGTACTGTTTCCCCAGTATGGGCTATGCAGGGCACTTACAAAAATACGTACAGCTGTTACCAATGAGCACATTCGGGTATGTGTCTGGAGGACTGAACTTGGGTGTCACAGTTACTTTAGTTTTAAGAGTAAAGGAGTGAAGGAATTCATACCACCTCACATCCAGCACCACCAGGTACTGGCTCCCTAGATTGACAAGGGAAAGAAAAAATTGTGACACCTAGTTAAGTATCTATAATGCATTTAATAAGAACTCTGTGTAAACCAGAATCGCATGTCCCCAGGGCACAACTCTGTTAGCTGTTTGTCAGTCATCATACTTATTTTAGCTGGAAATGTTATCATTTGGGACATTTTTCATGGTTTTAAAGGTTTAGGATGCAGGCTTTTATTTCAATGTAGCTAGTGGTACATAAAAAATTCCACTGACTCAGATGGGATTGATTTATTAGGGAACGGCTCTTGAAGAACTTCAGTATATCTTAACTCAAAATCTCATCCCTCTTTCTCATACTTTTAATAAACGTACAGCTTATCAGCAAGGCCTTGAATGAACGCATGTTCTGTCTTGTTGAGAACTCCTAACAATCTCCTCTCTTTAGTACAAAAGCTGCAAAGATGAGACCTGCTGGACAGTAAGAAGCCAGGACCACTTCACTTTTATTCACTCTCTGGGGTGCAAACAAAAGAAACCAGAGCAAGTCCCTGCCTGCTGAAATTCCAGGGACTTGCACTGAATTACAGCAAGGCCCGGAGGCATTTTGAATCTTTTCTTGTATACATCAGCCCTGCACTGCTCTCAGGCAATTGTACTTCAAGTTACTTATTATTTAGAATAAAAAAGGATTGACTAGCAGTAGTTCTCATTAATTTCCATGGCAATATTTCCTGAAACAAGATAAATGACTGGGCTTTGATTCATGTAACCAAAGTTTGTAACGTGGAGGAATGCAATCCAGGAAAAGTGTTCAGATGGTGGGGAGTGACTGACCTTGCACAACTTCCCTAAGGCCCAACTTCCCTTCGTATCTAGCACGCTGCATTCCCAATTTGTTGAAAATATTGAATGGTTTGCACTTTCAGCCTGTGTCCTCTGGGCTTCAGTCTTCAGCATGCTTCACAGCTTTCCTTAAACATTTCACCCACCCATTTATTCATTAATATTCCTTCTAACAATGCAGTGCTGGAGCTTCCATACGAGAAGATGTAACAGGAATATTAAAAAATAATGGAAAAATTTAAAAACATGTTATTTTCCTCTTCTGTGTCTATCTTATTAGGATTATTGTTTCTGCAGAAAACAGGTGAGACACCTACCACGATGGATTTAGACATTAAATTATGGGCTTTCACTTTAATGCTTTCACTCTATCAATAAACTTCAAATACCTTTGAAAGTCCAAATAAAGCTTTTCTGGTTATATGGCTATTCGGTTAAGTAGAATAGTGGCAGTCAGTAAGAATTAAAACATTTCCCAGAATCTAAAGAGAGAAATGTTATGAACAAGAGGAATCTGAGTGGGTGTAAATTCCTCGCCCTGGTAAGATTGTATCTCACGCTTTCAGCACAGGAAAAGGATGTTACAGGCATAATGGCAAGGAATATCAATCAGATAGCTAAATCTAATTACAGAGTTACTAGATTAAATAGTTAACTTCAGCTACATGAAGGCAACTGGCCAAGTGCCACAACAGAAACCAGATTCAGAGAGACAATTTCTCAAGAGATTAAACAACTTCTTGTAACGACAAGTTTCAGATCAGACAACAGACTATTCCTGACTTACTTAAAAGACACATGGTTTGTGTAAGAAAGAACTGTAGCTGAATCACTCAATAATAGTAACCACAAATTCAGCCTTCCTAGAGGAAGACTTGCACCAGAAGGACAGGATAATGACTCTACATTTTAGTAGAAAGATGTATTTTCTGAGGGAGTAAGCCAGTAATAAAACATGTTCTGGGTAAACAAATTGCCTTAATAAGAGTCATTGAAGGGAACAGAGGCCCTTAATTTTCAAGCCCGTATTTTAACACAGTTTGTGATACACTGGTACTGTGCACAATGTAACTGTATTTCTTGCTGGTACTGTACAAAATGTAACTGCATTTCTTGCTTTTAGTACACATAGTTAAACCATGCTAGACATGGTCGAAGGCAGAACTCTCTCAGACATCCCAAACTGCAAAGCACCCCAGGCTGGGTGACTGCTGGCTAAAGACAGACAGATGAGAGGCAGAAAGATGCTCAAGTGGTGACCGAGGCAGGTCCCTGGGCTGGGCCCTGCACTCCCATGATGGGTGCAGAGTTCCTGCTGGATGGGGCAGAGCTGGGTGCCCGCAGAGCTCCCTGTGGGAGCTGGTGCCCCGGCCTGCATGCCTCCGAGTCCCCGGGACAGGTTCAGCACCTCCTCAGGGGATGAGCCTAAACAGGCGACTGCTTACTGCTAATGAAATGATACAGTACTTGGTCTCAGGAGATACCATCTGTGATCCTAGGGTGCAGTTCTTCGCCCTTTCAGCAGAGATAAACTATGTCCTAGCCAGGTCTTTGGGCAAGTTTCTCTCCTGTTCTTGCTCCCCCCAGCCTGGCACCATCACCCTGAAGCACCCAGCCACACCACCACAGCCGCCCCATGCTATGGCCATCACTCTGGGCCTTCACAGCCCTCCATCAGGCTCGGCGCCCAGCCTGGGTGCCTCAAACTCGGCATCGCTACCTAACCTCACCCCCTGCTTCTGATCCCGCATGGCAACCTCTCAGAGCCCCTGAGGAGCTGCAGGCCCAGGCTGGGCCAAGGCCTTGTCTCCAGGAGCGACGTGTATGCCAAGCTCCCGCCCTGAGGGGAGCAATGAAGGGTTTAGGACCAAAGCGATGCCCAGGGAGGCTAAGGGAAGGTGAGGTGCCCACAGACGACTGCCACGTCCCGCTCCCCGCCCTTGCGGGGGCCCCGTGTGCGTGAGGAAGGCTCTACCCTCACGCTGCCATGGGCACCCCGCACACCACACTGCGCATGCGCCCCCCGCCCCACTGAGCCCACCGGCCACAGTGCGCAGGCGCCGTGGAGCAGCGCGGGGAGAAGGCTCCCGCAGCCCTCCCCCACCTCCCCGCTGGGCGGCCGCGCATGCGCACGGCCTGGCCGGGGGCCAAGCCCCGCCCCCGCCCTGT
>VYZV01006992.1:673-15035 GCA_013401275.1 Pandion haliaetus | reverse complement strand
AGTGGTATAGTGTGTCACAGGAGAGCTTGGATAGCTGTCACCAGGTTGAGAGTCTTAAAGTGCTCTCCTTGATGTTGTCATCACTGTGGTTAAGGATTCTGTATTTAGGCTATTACCTAACAATAAAATCTGTGGCTGTTTTTGACACCCTCAGCACTAATTAAGGCAGAATCCCAAATTTCCCTTTAGGTAGCATATGTAAATCCCAGTTCTTAATCTTTCATAATCCACAAGATTGTTGTAAGAGCTTTGAGATTTTTTGAAGTATAACTCTGAGGTTGAAATTATTTTCAAAATAGAAATTATTTGCACTTCTTTAGCAGCTTTCATCCAAGAAATTAAAGTGCTTTACCAACCATAATAAAGTAAGCCACATAGCATAGTAGTGAAGTAAGAAAGGGATATAACTAATGCCCTTCTTGCTGTGAGAAAAATGACGTAGCAAAAATTGCAAAGTCAAACCTTCTGAGGAAAGATGAACCAATTTTTTTCCGCTATGTATATTTTCAATTCTTTCTTCATGTTTCTGTATCTTATGATATAGCTCTAAATGATCATATAAAATATCTTTCTGAGAGATGCATATGTATCCTTACTGAATGCATAGGATAACCATTTAAAACAGGGTAGAAATAATTAGGAAAAATCAATATAGCCCAACCTACAATCAGTGGACTTTACAATTCCTTGATATGTTATATGGTTAAATGTGAGCTATACACTATAAATGTCGTATAATGACTTCTGTATATGGAGATAATTTTACTCTTGCACAGGAAAAAACTTACCAACTGTTAATTCAGTATTCACTTTTAAAGTGAATCTTGGGAATTTGCATCCCATTTCTGTGTCCTGTAATGGCTACCATTTATATCTTGCTACAGTGATTTTCTGTTAGGATGTCTTCCTTAAAAAAAAATTAAATACTTTTTAAATCAAGTAAGAAATGGAGAATTAAGACTGAATGTGATATCTTCTTGCCATTTCTGTGTTACTTTTCAGACCCCAACTGTCTGACAATGCAATATGAAAAATTCAGTAGGAGATGAGTGTTATCCTATTCTGAATTTTGTTACAGTTGCCATTTTTGGTGAGCATTAATTAAGTTCTGTGTGACACCTCTCCTGAAACATTAGAATTCAATGGTATAATGAAATTCATAGTAGAACATGCCAATGCTTATTTGATACCTGTTTATCATATTCCATTCAGTTAAATAAAAAAGGTGATTTAGGAAATGTTTTAGGTGAAATTATAGATTCGTATTCTACTTATTCATGCTTAAAATTGAGGTCTATTTCAGCTGTGGTGGCCAATAAATCTGATATTTTAGGGGCTTTTTTCCATGTTAGTTCTTAAAGTTCATGGAGTATCAGTAAGTGATCCTTTTTCTGCATTTTTAGCAACTAATCTCTGATCAAAGGAACATAAAAATGTAAACATCAAAGGTGTTTCTTAACGGTTTACAAATCTCTGCTTTCTTCTGTATCACAGAATACGGGTGCTAGTTTTGAGGATACTGCATTTTATCTCTGAGGGGAAAAAGTCTTCAGTCACTTAAACAATATCAGATCTACTGGTAATTTTCATCTTTGTATATTAGTTTTTCCATTTCTTCAGCAGAGCCATCTGGACGATGGGCTGTAATAAAGAGTGCATTGAATATAATTATAGTAATTCAGATAAAAAAGTGTTATTTCACCAAAAAATTAACATTGTTAAAAAAAATCTAGTATGACTTTCAATTACTGAAAAAAAGCAGCAGAATTGACTACACTAAAAGCATATCAAAACAAGTGCAGCAGAGAAATCCATAAAAAGGAGGAGACGAACAAAATTCCTGTAAACATCAGTGGTTGAATGCTGGTCATCTCCCCTGTTACTGGCAGTAACTGAACATGTTAGTGTCCACGTTTTTGTAGCAAAATTTTGCAGGATATTTCATTTGTTTTTAACTTAGCGTGCAGGTCTTTTATATTCATTACTGCTCCTTTGTTCGGGAACTTTACCATTAGGGGAAAATCTGAACATACACAAATATTGGTATATTTATCAAAATTGTAGGCATGAAGGAGCATGGCAACAGTGTGCAACTGTGTGTGCATGCCATTTGACAGGGGTGCAGGGGTGGAGAAGCGGTGGGATCCTCAAGACTGGTGTTGTCCTATTAATGAAAAAGCTAAGTGTGTGTTAGGAGAAAGTGTCCTGTCTAAATCCTAGGGTTAGTTGTGTGGTATATGCGTGCTGTCTTTATTATTAGAATCTCCAATGGATCTCAATAGTGTTTTCAGTCGGCTGTGCTTTTTTGAAGATGTTCAGTGGAAATCCCCTAAAATCCTATGCTTTCTGCCAAACTTACTGTTATGATGTTTGCTAGTGTGCTTTGCCATGGCACCACATCTCTGAAAGAATATATGATCCAAAATATACCATCCATGTAACAAAAATACATCTAAAATCATTGAGGAAGAACACTTACAAGTCAGGTGAGATCTCAAAGTCTGTAAGACTCTGGTATCATCTCCCTTCCTTTTATGAAGCTCAGGTGTGGTCTCTGGACTAGTTTCTTTGACTTTTCTTCTCTTTTTGAACTCTTTCCTTGCTCTCTTTCCACTGGACACAACCCAGCGTGTCCTTTTTTGCGCTGCTCCTGTTACTAACTATTGCTGGTCCTTTTCATGATGATTCTTTCTCTCTCACCCAATCAATGGGATTTCTATTTCTCCTTCCTTCTTTGTTGCAAGAGATTCTTCCCAGTGTTGTGGTTATTGGGTTTTTAATTTATTCTGAATTTGCCAATTTCATCTTCTGGGTTCAATTTTTTTCCCCTGCTCTTCCGTCATAGTACTATGTGACAGATCCCTTTTCATAGGCATAGGAAAGAGTGCAATTTACTCCTGGTGTTTTGAAGTAGTTTGGTGTCTGGGTGTTTCCAGCTTGTAGGTGGTGGTACATTTGTATTGCCTCTACATGCAGTAGTAAACTCTATTCAGGAGAACACTGGCTTAAACCAAAATTGTGACAGGTCATCACTTCATACACATGGAAGAATAAATAATAAAGGAGGTAGTAATAATCAATGGCTGGAAAGAGGATCTGCAGCCAAAATATTCTGAGTAGGGAACTATGACAAACTGCAATCTACTTGTATGAAGCATTGTCAAAGAGATTATATACTGTGTTTCTGAATGAAACCATAGGTTGAGCCAGCTGTGCCACGTACAGATTTTTAGGAGGTCTGTGGAGTCCCCATAATTATAAAATATAACGGCACAGAATTCTGCATGAAGCAGCTAAATGGCTTTTCCTTTCTGATTGCTATTGTCCTTGAAAGTGGTGTTAAAACTCCCATTGATCTGTATGGGAACTCAGCTGGACTTGCTTCAAATGCTTTTGAAAGTCCTACTGGTTTTTCCTACACTTGGGTGGTTTATCCAGTCTATTCTAAAAGGCAATTTCAATCTCTAATGGATGCCATTGGTATTTTCGAATGAGACACCTTTTAAAATGTGGAAATAGCTTTGAGAATAATTCCTGGTAAAGTAAACATTGAGTGTTAGCTTTTTGTATTTTTCTGCACAGCAACAACAGTTTTGCTTGGGGTCGATAAGAGATTGAAAAGTGTGGTTAATAATAAAAGCTGAAGTGGGAGTTACTTTAATAATGGGATGTCATGTGTAAGCCTATAAAATAAATAGTAATTATCACATTTGAGAGACTACTCTGTTAGAATTTGTATTGCTCTTGACAGCTTCATCTGTACATCAAGCCTTTCTGGATTATGCACTTTCTTGTTCTTAATGAGCAAACAAATGAAACAGAAATTCTTACCCTGATAGAAGGTGTTGATTTCAACAAAACATAAACAAAAATAGGTAAAAGAGAACCAGTATAGCAGGATTATTTCTTGCTAATGCATTTTGCTGTTACAAAACAAGATGAAAAACATAGCTATAATCATATTATTTATATTTTTCCTCCACCTTCTATATTGTACATATTGAAGGAGGTAGATTTTACATATTACGTGGCCCAAATCAGAGCAGCTTTCTGAGCAGTAGTGAATTCAGACTAAAACTCCATAGTTTTTGCAAATAAATGGTAATATCTCATGTTTGTGAATCCATAAACTGGTATATCAAACTGGGAGGAGATGGTGAGCATTCATGGTGGTTTTAGTCTTTTTCTTTCTCGATTGCTACACCCCCACTATTTAAGGAAAATTCCACCCATATTTGTCCTTTGCGGAAAGGGTGGGTGTGGGGTATGTAATTTAATATGTTATTAAAACTATAGAATTTTTTCAAATACTCACAGCAAATACATACAAGAAAATAATCCACAGATGTTTGCTGTATCTTTTGTATAATATTTATTTAAATATTGTAACTTTTTTGTTCAGCGTTTATAATGGAATATACATGTTCTTTGCATTCTTTAGGAAGATTGCAACTATAACACTCTTTCCAACAATGTAAAATACTCTTTATCTTACAAGTTAGGTACTGATGAAGTTCTTTTTTGATAAGAATACACTCCAAAGTGTATTTACTTCCGTACTAAATAACATATACTTGTTTATAAAGATGAAACTAACTTCAATAGCTATTTAAAGATATGTAATTTATCTTATACACATAACTTCTGAATTTAGTCTCCTGAGCCTTAGAGAGTCAGAGCTGGAGTTGGTGTCTGTCAAGAACCAGGAAAAGAAAAGATAAATCGAGGGAAGTAAGGAGCAGAAGGAAAGTGCTAGAATCTCATTACACTGTCCCTTGAAAGAGTTTTGTCATGTTTTTTCTTTTGTTCTCTTATACAGGGCAGGAAGTTCCTGTAAACAGAACTAGTCTGTGAAAGTGAGGCATTACGTGTAATGAGGATGTAGGGCACACACTAAATGCATGGATTAGCAAATCTCAATCACTGTCAGGTGCGATTGAGGAAATACCTTTGCAGTAAAAGTTATTTCAGTGTGCCAACTGCATTCACAGGGATGTTAATGGCAAAGCTATTGATTTTTACATTAGCAGGATTACAGATTTCTTTACAGTTTTATCTGAATTTAGCCCTGTGTTTCTAGGCAAGCTCCAATGCCAAGGAAAAAAGGGAGATGTCCCTGTCCAACAGGGCAAACAAGGTGCTTATCCGGAGGAAAAAAAAAAAAAAGCACTTGAGGGGGCAGCACCAAACCACAGAAGCGCTACTGATTGGGCTTTATCCGGAGAAAAAAAAAAAAAAAGCACTTGAGGGAGCAGCACCAAACCACAGAAGCGCTACTGATTGGGCTCTTCCAACTTTGTACGACGCTTCAGTCAGAGGGAACCCCCTTTGCTCGGCCATAACGTGGGGACTCCTGGGCGGTAAACAGGGGTTCAGCAAGGTGCACCCCGCACTTGCCGGCTCGCTCCGCTTTTGTGGACTCCCACCTATGAGGGGGCAGGGCAATCTCAATTTCCTGCATGGCCAGAATCACTGGTAAAGTGCAAGCAGCACAGCTTCAGTCCAAGACCTGTTTGTCATCCTGCTTCAGTACAAATTTATGTTAAATTAGTCACAGCGATACCCTAGCAGTTGCGAAGTTGGTAGTGCCCACGACTGTTGCGAAAATGCTGCATGTCACCTTCTCGTTGCGAGCGTGTTTGTGAGCCTCTGACATGGCCTGGAGTCACTTTGGCAGCCCTTAGGTAAAAGTAGTATTGCAAAAGACTATTTGCATTTCACTGGCAATCTCATTACAGCCTGAGGCTTTGCTGCAGCAGACATCCTTTCTGGCTAAGGATCATGTTTGAGCTAAACTTCTAATGCAAACCTGAGAAGGGAGATGTGTTTTATTTAAGCAGCCAGGGCGTAAGTGGCAGTAGGTTGGGCTGCAGCACCATTCAGCTGTAATCCAAGTGCAGCACCTCAGCGATTCGTTTTTCACCATGGTACTGGTTGTTGGCCTCCGTTTTGAGGGAGTGAGGTCCAGTAAGGTGTTCGTACCCCCAGGAATATGGGACTGCATCTTGATCGTGCTGAGAGAGGGAGGCAATCAGGGCAAGCAGTGCAGGTGGCATGAGGTGTGTAAACCTCTGTTACATATTGCTGGTGCAGTATTTGAGCAATAGGGCTCTATAGAGAAGAGTCATATCCAAAATCTACAATCCACTAGAGAAGATAGGGAATTTATTTTCAGTTGTGCTTTGCTATTCAGTGAGCAATCGGGTAACTGTCTGTCTCTGGTGCCTGAGCACCAAGGCAGGTGATTTGTTTGGTTTTCCTGTTGGCCCTGCTGCAGCTGTCCTGCACTGGAATGTGGTCTGCAGCTTCCTAGGTGTGTTTCACAGTGAAGAGGTTTAACCTATTGATGGTGCCTTTATAAAGCATCCCTTTTGTTGTTATGGAGGTCACCTTTGTGCTGATGATGATACAAAAGAAAAGCACAGTAAAGCTAGTGCAGGTTACACATGAGGAATAAATAGTTATAGGAGATTGATGCACTGTGGGAAGCCTGGAAGGAGCAATAATGCAGGACCAAAAAACCTTCCTAAATGTACTGAGTTAATGGGGTTTTTTTTGTGTGTTTTGTCACCCCCCTGCTCCTATTCCAAGCCTTCTAATGTTACAGAGAACTAAATACAAAGGCAGAAATGGGAAGGAAATAAAGGAGACAACTTTGTGTTTTTGAAAAGATAAAATGAGACAACAGAACGAATTCTAGGCCACTGTTCCTAGTATGATATACACTGTGCTGTCCAAGTTCAACTCTAGCTTTAGAAAATCTTCATATATGTAGAATTCTGACCTAATTGTGGGGTGGGAAGAGCCTATAATTTGTGTTCATGTTGTGCTGGTTCATTGTTGCACATAAGTCTTTGCATTTTAGTCATGGAATAAAATCTCTGCAAAATGTTCTGTGAAAATAGTTATGATAAATCAGTGGTGGCAGAAGACAGCACGGGGCTAAACCCTGATAGGAATATCTTGGCTAGTCTACACCATTGTGTTAAGCAGTCAAGCCTGTGCTCTGATGATGCGTTCTTTTTATAAGTTGGCTTCTGTTCTAGCTCCAGTCTAGAGCCATCTGGATCACAGAACAGGGAGACTCTGGTATTTGCAATAGCAAATACTGCAGTAAAGGTTAGGATAGGCTTACATTTGAGCTATGCAACTACAGGTAGCATGTATGCATCTGAATTTGAATGTAAAAGATATACCTGCACTGTAATAAGCAAACACGCATCCCTCTCCCTGCCTCAAAGTATGGATTTGTTCTAACACACATAAACTGTCATCCCTAATGTACTAAATACTCAATCGGTGATCTTCCTCCAAAAATCAACAACAGAAAAGAATGATTTTCAGTTCTGCCTTGTTATAGTGCTGTTCAGTGTCTCAGAATAGCTGCTTTCTCTGCAGAGATCCACCTTCTGAGAGAGAGACAGCGATAGCCTTAATTACAGAGAAAGACACTTGCTTTCTAAATGTCTTTTTTCAGCTGTTCCCAAATAATGAAGACAACTTTCTATACTGTTTGCATTTGTTTTCAGTTAATGTAGTGACTACTCTTTGCTTCACTCTTTATAAAAGCAAGGATCATCCCACACATTGTGGTGCTATAGTTCTGCAGTAAATTTGCCAGAACTCAGAGACACATAGGATTTTGCATTTGAAGTAGAGGTGCTAGTTTTTGCTCTTAAAAATTAACATTCATAGATGTAAGTCTATTTACCAACATCCTGCTGTGATAAGAATAACATTAATATACTACATAGCTTCAACTAAGCTAGATTTCCATTTTGTAATTATATTTTTTCCAGCTGAATTTTTCTGTCCCTCTACTGAGAAAATGCTTTGTATTATACAATGGAGGTTTGGGTTTTTTTTAAAAAAAAAAAAAAACAACAACACAAACTGATCTGGATTTGTGGTGCATAATTTCTGGTCATTTTTATGTATATTAATGTTAAATCATGTTTTTGATTTCCATAAGTGACCAACATAACATGCCAAACTTCTTCCAAATTTTAAACAGTCCTAGGTTTTGCTGAACAAAATTGATAGGTATAAGATGGACAAAAGAATACTGATGCCACATAATATAAGCCTTGATCAGAAATTGTGAACATGTCAGATGGTCTGCCGAAAATGGATTATTTTCCAAAAGTTTGAAATATGGGTGAGATGCATGCTGGCCATTATTCAAAGCCTTTAATTTGTAACATTGATGCTGTTAGGCAACTGATAATCATGGGTTTTAATTTCCTACAGAATTGGGCATAAGTGTAGAATGCTTTATATAATTTAATATGCAAAAAAATGCTCAGATCAGATAATAGGTATCCCTATCATTATAGGTTGTCTAATCTGACATAGATTAATATTAATACATTACATAAAAGTGGAATTTTCCTAGACCTGTGGTATTTTGTTGAATCCTTGATGTTCAGACTTTCAGAAATGTCTAGATGCAATTTTCTATCCATGTTTAGTAATGTAAAAGCTGTAGTATTTTGTTTAGTTAAATGTTATCCTATAATTTTTTCTGACTTCATAATATTCTTGCTCTTTATTTGCTCTGGATTGTCGAGATCTCTGGTGCGTTGTGCATAAATCAGACTTGTTGATTCTATTGTCTTTTTCTGCCAGTTAGTAGTAAAACATAGTACATACTATGAATGTGACAGTCATACAGAAAATTATTTAGCTAAGCATGTTTTTGGTGTAGCTTTTTAGGTTCTGTGTACTTTTTGTTTTCTTTTGCAAGGGATAATAATAAAGTACAAGTTGGTAAAAACCCTGCCACAAAAAATTTTTAGATGTCTTCTATCGTATTCTCATCCCAACAAAGCTGACTTCATCAGAAAAAAGCTTTCTAGCAACCAGGCAATCTTGCAAAATCATACAGTGTTCGGCAGGACTCACTGAACCACAGCAAGCATCCGATTGCCTAGCTGTCGACTGCGTAACCTTCCTTTGATCTGTTGTGTTCTGCACACAGCTAGCCATGGTGTGGCTTGAATCTGAGGTCAGGGATCTTACTCAGTGTTAGATTATTGTGGAGAAGAAATCCTAATGAAATCATGAAGTCACTGGGACAGGACCAGTTACATATCATAAAAAGCCAACTGGCAGAGGGTCCTTTCTGGACAAAGGAAGATGTGATATCTCCAGGGCATGCCTCCCCAAGCCCTTACAAGTGCCTGAGCAGCTGAATGAAAGTGATATTCTTCGAGACTTAACAATATGTTAATTTTACTCAGTTACGTATAGGCTTCCGGAAACAATGAGTTTCCAAAGATTCTTTTTTTGAGGTTTTTGTGAAAAATACTTCCTGCAAAATATTTTAAGCTTGACTCTGCCTTACCTCAATGCAGCTTGTCCTCTCTGCAGGTTTACAGAAAACTTTCTATTTCCTTCCTGAGTTGTTGTTGGTTTTTTTTTTTAAAATATTAAAAACACTTTTAACAACATGGAAAACACGCTAAGGATACTTCACAAAAAGTATCAATCATAATAGTTGCATGGCCTTTAATTTATATTACTTGAGAATCTGACCCAGTGTTCTGGCAAGTAAAACTTTTTTCTATTTTTTTTTTTTGTTGTTGGGCTAACAGTATTACAAGGATCTGACTAACTTCATAGTGTAGAAAAGAACAGGTTATGTCTACTTGTAAGTAAAAGCTAATGTTTTGCATTTTAACAGGGAAGGAAATGAACAGCGGCAGTAAAAACACATCTGCCAGAGCAGAGCCTAGTGGCAAAAGTTACCTCTTGTTAGTGCGATGACAGTATCCAGATGTCACACAGTTAGGGGCATTTGCTAAAACCTTTTTGAAGTAGGAACACCTGTGATCATCGAAAGTGATAAATATTAGATAATAAAACACATTTCTGGTTAGAGCAGTCAAATTCCTTGCCCTTTCCTTCAAAACACTTGCTTCTCTCTGTTTATTCCTATTTATATAATACTTCTCCCTTGGCTGAATCTTTGAAGGCCTCTTAATTTACTTTTTTTTTGCAGCTGTTTTTATATATAACGTAGAGTATTGCATGGTTTTCCATTTACTTTCCTGTTTTTCTTATTTTTAGACTGATATTCTGCAGGTCTGAAGTTTAAATATCTGGAGTTTTAGATTTGGTTAACCACTGGGAATTCTGACTTAGGGGCATTCAGTCATAAGCCCGCAGATGGTAGCCTCGCACCAGTGGCTCCTCAGCCAAGTGCACACACCAGGGCTCTGAACCTGCAGTTCCTCTTGTACTGAGCAGGATTGCTATTGCAATTATAAAATACTATTACTATTGAGGGTGCATTTTTCTGTACATTTCCACATTTGCTTGGTGTCTGCTGGATGTTGCTGCATTGAAGGTAAGGAAATCATGTGCAATGAACACATTGCCATGAGCTATGTTTTAAGCATAAAGATTTGAAATACTATTCTATGGTCTTTGCTTTCCTCAGTTTCAGTGAGTCTGAAGCAGTTTTAGGCTTTTGAGGAAACAACCTACAGCATGCTTGAGTTCTTTATTCATTTGAACTCAGAATATTGCCTCACCTAAAGCAAAAATACACCCCAGAATCCAAACTCAGTTGTTTTGAAAAGGATCATAAAAGCTTGACCACTTGTTATCCCTCCTTCTGGAGAGTTGACTGGTGCCATTCCTAGCTTGAATATGGCTTGCTTCTTCTGTACAGCTTTGAAGCTGCTGGCAACTCCTTCTATTCCCCAAAACAACAAAGAGGGTAGCAAAACACTGTCCTATTGCCATGGAGAAAGAATGTCTTCTATAACTGTACTGCTTTCAAATGTGCCTTTGTGCATTTTCAATTCCAAAAGGGTATTAAGATACCCTCTGAGTATCGTTGTTTAAATGGAGATAAATGCAATTCTGCATTTCAGGGGGAAAAAATAAGATTACACTTTTAGATTTTGAATAAAAATGAAGTGATGTTAAATCCTTGCTATATCAAAATCCACTGTTTCTACTTGATGCATCAATAGTGACCTCTGGGGTTGCTGTTCTGCTTCTCAAGGGGATTCCATCTCTACTATTTTGGCTGGACTCCAGGTTTGAATGACAATTTCAAGGTTACAGTTTAGTTGGTGTTGTGGTTTGTTGGGGTTTTTCTGCGGTGTATGGGTTTTGTTTTGTTTTGTTTTAATCCAGACACAGGGGAGATCAATCCTAATCTATGGAGAGACTAAATCTCAAATGCCAGAGTGCCAAAGGCTTGACCCTCAGAAGTGCTGAGCACTCCATGCTTGTAGGCTACCATATGGCAATCAGCACCTTACAGGGTCAGACTTACCATTACTATCCTCCTCTGCTTTGCCCTGAGAACTGAATTAGTCTCTTACTTTGCCTTCATACCAGAGGATTTTCTTCTGATTTATATTGATGCCATTGAATGCTGTCTTTCCAAGTAAAGTGGATAGTGGCATTCACTAATTTCTCTTCATTCTCAAAGGTAATATCTGAGACTTACTGGTTGTTTTCTTTTTTCCTTGAATTGTTTTCCACTAGACTTTTCTGCTCTTGCAATCTGTGATCCTTTGTTTTCCATGTTAGCTGAGAAATATATGGAAACCAGGCTACCTGAATGACTGGTTTAGTCAGCAGCATCCTTTTTTTAGGAACTAACCTTTGGTCTTTGATAGACTTGAGACAATGTTGAATAACGGAAGGCACTACTTGTTTTAGTGTTGTCAACAACAGCAAAGAGAAACACAAAAAGACTGTTTCAATTCTTTCCACTTCACATTAATCCTGAAGACATTTTCTTATGGTCATTTAAGTGGAGGTATCCCTCCACCTCCCTGTTGCTCTGTGATCTTTAGCAGTACTAAAAGGAAGCTCAGTAGTGATGACAGTAGGGAGATGTCAGCAGACTGCAGAACCCGAGTGAAAATATCCAAGCACAGCACTTCTCTGGGATGACTGAAATCCTATTTTCAGAGAAGATAACATCATAACCTTTTAATTTTTCCTTTCTGTTTTTTTCTTGGTGACAGATTGACAAGCCTAGAGAATGAAGTTGTCTATTTGTAGAACAAGTTGAGTGTGGGCAGCAGCACTGATTGTTTCCCATGTTGCCCTGCTGGTGTTTCTGAAACCTGACCTCAGGAGGCTGCTCCTGAGACTGAGGAGTTCAGCCAGCAGCCCAGAGTCCTTTTCCTCTCTGAGACTGCTGAAATGACTGATGTGCAATGCTATTGCAAAAGTGGTTCTGCAGAGTAAAGGGCTCTCTACTAGAAATTACACTGATCACTAACCAGCAGAGTTGTTCACAGCTTTCAGTTCCTGACAACCATCTGATTTTCTACCCCAGCCAAATTTTTTCTTCTGTCTCCAACCTTTTGTGCTCTTAACCACTGGTCACACTTCAGATGGCATAATTAAAATTTTATAGCAGAACATGAGTCATCTTAGGTAAAATTATTTTAAGTATTACTAGTATGGTTAAAGAAATAGACAAGAAAATGGAATCAGTTTGCAAATTGTTGTTTATTTAATGTATGTTTACTATAGACAGGTTAAGACAACTATAACACAGGTTAAGAAAAAGATGCACCACAAACTAATCTTTTAAGTTTCTTTTCCCCTTTGATAAATAATTCCCCTTTCCTAAATCTTTTTTTCAGTGTTAATGTTAGTATCATCTCCATTTGTTGTATGTGAAAGATACTGCTTTCTAATAATGAAAATGTTAGTCATACAATTACCAGAATTCCTGCTTCTGAGCATTTGTAAAAAAGAAACGGGGGGCCCTTGCAGCATGTATGCAAGAGAATGTGCACAAAGAGAATGATTCTGCTGTCCTGGCTCTCATTTGTGTGGATTCTCATCCACTGACTCTGAAAGTGAATAGCAATAAAGAATAACCAAAACCAAGATAGGATAGTATCTAATAATTTCCTGCACGGACAAAGAAAGTTTAGGGTGACTTTAGAGGGTATTACTATCTCAACATTAATGATATGATACTTTATATTAATTTTAAATCTTCAACTTCAAAATATTCTTGTGGCCTCTAATCTCAGCCCACAAAAACCTGCTAAGACAAAGTACCTTTCTGGGCTAGAAAGAGCCATCAGTCAGCAACGCACAATACATATCAAAGATATCACAGTTCCAAAGGTATCATTAATACCAATACAGAATAGAGTGCACTGCAGCTTTTAATACCTCATTGGAAAGAAAACCACACAGTAAATTGCGCTTTGCCTAGTAGAGAAGGAGGAAGGGATGCATGCACTCTAAGGTTTCTCAAGGATGAGCACAATTTATATCTGTTCAGATGGTGTTACTTGAGTTTGTATTTGCTTATGGATCACTCCAGTTATTCCTTTAGGAAACAAAGCATTAGACTGTCAGTCTTCAAAAATATGTATTGTTAACATAAGCTTTACTTTGCATTAAATGTTTAAATTATATATGAGACAACTCAGGTTAAGGTTATGCAGTGAACTGTGGTGTGGAGACTAAAAGTCTGTCTGAAGGCACTTTAACAGAGAGCTTTGTGTGAAGACCATACACCTGTCTAAATATGCCTGGGCTGAACTATGAAGCAAATAATAAATCCTATCTTACTCTCAATGACAGCAGTCACTGACTTTTCAGAAGAGATCTTACCAATGTACTGAGCATTTGTAAACCTCTATGGTATTAAGCAGTCTATGTAAGTACAAGCGCACATTGATCCCCATATGTGCACACATGTATATCAGTTATGAGGCTAGAACTTGGGAGGAAGTAGAACTTGGGCATGCTGCTGAGAATCATCCACTTACACTGAAGTGAAAAGGAAAGGCAAAATTACCATGGGAAAGCATCTTCAGCTTAGTGGTTCCGGCTTTCCTGTCTGCTGGCAGTATCTTCACATTTTCTTTGTCAACCTAACCAACATAGAAGGCAGATAGGGCCATACATGAAAATAGACCATACATGCTACTGTATATCACTGAAACGCACACCGAGGTGAAATTCTGGTGGTGACACAGCTGATAAGCAGTTGCCAGGGAATCTTCAACATTCACTTAAAAGTGCTGGTTTGTACATGTGCCTAGGAAGACTGCTTTACCTTATGTTTCAGGGGTGATCCATTTGGACCCATAGTATATATTTTATTCCTTATTTGTTCTACAGATTAAGCTTTTTATTTGTAAGCATAGTGTCACTTTTCATTCCTCTGAACCTTGTCAGTTAGAAACACATGCCTTATTTGTGGAAACTTTAAGGCAAAGTAAAACACAACACTTGTGGAAGCTCACATGTTATTTCTGCTGCCTCTTGAGCCTTAGTTAAATGAAGTGGTAGGATATGACACTGCTGGGAAAGTTGCTTTTTTTTTTTTTGGGTAGCTATTCCAAATAATGTC
>VYZV01006987.1:291-10311 GCA_013401275.1 Pandion haliaetus | reverse complement strand
ATGTATGGACTCTCCCACTATTTGCAGAGCTGCAGAATGCGCTTTACACAGCTTGCTGGTGAATCCAGTAGCAAGGTTTTCATAGGTAAAGAAAAAAAAATCTAGAAATAGGGTCTCCACCCCCAGCTAATAAGGAGAAATCCTAATTCCACAGCTAAATTCATCTTTGCTATTTGACTTTGAAAAAGAATGGAGATACAGTATATTGGAAAATACAAATATACAACACTTTCACAGCTTCCACCCGCTCCCTGCTTCTCACCCTTAGGAATATTTTGACTGTGAAAGGTTAAAAAAACCCCACTATGTAGCAAACTGGCAGCACTGATATCTAATCAATCACAGTAATATGTAAGACCGTATCACAGGAAAAAAAACCCTCAAAAGAGCATATCTTATGACATACATACAGGCAAAATAAAAATTAAAAGGAGCAAGCTGCAAAAATAGAGTAGCTGTTCCTGCTTTCTTAAATTCCACCCCCCGTGTATATGAGAGCAGGAACACAAGCTAGTCTCCATGAACAGGTGAACATCACACTGCTTGATGATTTAAGAAGAAACTAAAAAAGAAATTTCTTATAGAGTACAAGGTCAGTACAAATATATGCACAGATACCCAAACAGAGGAGGAGAATGGATAAGTCAAACAACATATTTTCAGGAGAAGATAAAATAAAAACACTATTCAAAACACTTCAAGTCAGTTGGCATTCTGACACCGATTCTAACTACAGTTAAGACATAATCCAAACATTTATTTTTAATATATCACTGCACTGACATATGTTCTCATCCAAAATCTAAATGGATTTGAATCAAATTGCATGCTGTAGATAGCATTAAATTAGCTAGCATTAGAAAAGCTCAAAATAGCTATGCCACCAACACATCACAAACAGAGAAATAAAATATTCCACAGTTACATCATATCTGTGTTCTTTTGCACAGGGAAAAACAAAATCTACAAAGCAATCAGAGAAAGCCACTAGCTTGCAAATTATGACCATCTAGGATTGAGATGAATACACAACACCTATGTAAACACTAAATCCTATGTAGAAGGAGAACAACAATTGAAGAACTTTTGTAACAGCTTGAGCTCATGTTTTGTATCAGCTACACAAGACTCAAATATTTTGAAACACTTACAAAGGCATACCAGCAAGGTTTTTTTAAATGGAACAATACACCTCCAAAATAAGAATTCAAACCTCTATCTGGCAGTGGTTTTAAGTAACTTCCTAGCAATCCAGTGACAGAACATAAAAACTCAAACAAACAAACACCCCCCACCCCCACCCCAAACCAGAAAGCGAGGGGCAGGGATGGATTCCAGTAACAATCTTAATTGTCAGGCACTGGACCAGGCTGCACAGGGAAGTGGTGGAGTCACCATCCCTGGAGGTATTCAAAAAGCATGTAGACAAGACACTTCAGGACATGCTTTAGTGGGCATGGGTGATGGTTAGACTCGATGACCTTAAAGGTCTTTTCCAACCTAAATGATTCTATCATTAACAGATTTTAGAGACTCAGCGGGGTCTGTAAAGGTATTTTGCTCAGGACTCAAAATAAGCATTCATTGCTTTAACAACAAGACAGACAAGAAACACCTCTACTTCATTAGGAATAAAGATAGATTTTGGAGCAACATGGATCTTTCAGATCTTTCATGGCATTAGTTGCTCTAACCAATCTGAAATTTTACTGCCAGTATGTAGACACTATAAAATTACATATAATTCAGAAGGAGGATATAAAGGAAATTAATATACCTGCAATATTACAAGACAGGTTTTGTTAAAAACATGCTGATGAGGAAAAGTTTACCTTGCAGTTCTGCAACAGTCGAATGAGATGCTCAAAGCAGTTACTGTTAAGGAAAATTGCCTGCAGAACAGGCCTATCTGTGCAGTCTAACATGGCTGTGATGGTATCTATAAAATCAAAACAGAACTGGCATCAAAGACAAAACACTTCCCAAATCCAGCAAGCACTTTTTCTGCACATTACATAAGAAATATGGGGGGGGGAAATGATACAACAAACTATATGCTGTGAATTCTTTGATCAAGACTGATGTGCATTTTAAGCACAGAGCACTAGGCCTAAAGCTAAACATTTTGATGCTGTAAAAATTATCACATAACCTACTGTATCTGGAGAAAGATTCAGCTACTGAATATCTTTGATTGCTCTGGGGCTCTGTTTAAAGTCATCAACATTTGTACATACATAAGCAGCACGCCTTTTATTTAAAGCACACAAACACTTGCTTCCTCATCAAGCAATTACTCTGCATTCTACAGCAGCCTTATACTGTAATCATTCTTCATCACCTCAGTACCATTCCTCAGTTTTCCAGAAAGTTTGGGAAAAGAAATAACTTTATTTTTATTTCCCATTCTGAACATCAAAGTGGAGAAGCCTCCAAATCCTAAATTCTTGTCCAATGATTTAAACCCAACTGTTTCAGACCATCACTTTTGGCCAATGTTTACAATGACATTTGAAAAGTGAAGTATCACAAAATAGCCACCACATGGGTATTTCATTACAGTCCCATCTTATTCTGCAATTAAGGTGCTGATGAGTGTCAGCTGTTGACTAGTGAAAGTGATTTTTTGTTTGTGGTTTTTTTGGATTTTTTGGGGTTTTTTTAATGGAAACTGGCAAACCATGAACCTTGACACTCAGGTTAAATGGTAGCAATCTGATACGGTTTCTTCTGGGTTTTTTTTGTAGTGAACAATTAAACAAAAATACATCTAAAGTAATGTCAATGAAGAAATGTTTGAAATTTTTCAATCGCTTAGCCAAGTGAACATTTTTTGGTAGAACATTCAGTTGTATTACTATCATGGTTCAATCATTACTTGCTTCAGAGTTATTATCAAGAGATATTTAAAGGAACTGCACAATTGGGTACTCACTCAGCATTTGGATCTGTAGTGCTATAAACCTGCTCTCCCACTGTCTGCATCGCCTTGGATTAGGTAAAGCTGAATGGTCTGAATTAAGCAACTTGAAATAGTTCTCCAATATTGTACTCGTCTCTACTTGCCGCTGGTCCGAACTGCTGGTTAGAAGGATATGGACAACTTCTGTCAGACACTTCAGAGTCAGCTCTGCCTTCCTGCTCACTTCCTCAGGGTTCCTGTCATCCCAGTTGTCACAGTCTGCTAAAACACGCATCAAGACTTCCATGGTGGCAGGAGATACTGCTTGAAGAGCATTCCTCTGAAACCCATGGGGGAAAAAAGTGATTAAGGAGAAAATAATAAATACACAAATAAAATCAAACCTCTTCAAACAAGCGGTTTCTGAGTTATCTGAATCAGGCAACATATATTATTATGTCTGTTAACGCCCTGTAATTGCTAAATAAATATGAAACATTCTACTTGGATTATATTTATGGCTACAGATGAAATGCATCCCGTCCTGTTCACTTATCTAGGCTTTCTTTTTCAAAGAGAATGCCTATAGTGAAAAGGAAATATAGTTTAAATGCATGTTGTAAGATTCTTCTAAGGTAGCCTTGATAAACTGCTAATTCCAGGTAAACCTTCGCTTGAACTTTCATTTTAGATCATAAGATTCATGATACTTTTTAAGATTTTTGAAAAGAACATCATAATTAGCAATAATAGCATAATTAGCATAATTTGTCTGGGCCCTGAGTGCATTTCCCCCACCTCTCTTTCGGGGGATCTGACTGCATAGGCTTAGGGCCACCTTAAATCTGGGGCAGGAGCCCAGCCTCGTAGACAGCTTTAAGAAGCCTTCTCTACAGAGCTGCATTCAACCTCTGGCTGTCAAACTTTTACCTGCCTAAGCTACGCTGCAGCCATGCCCATGCCTGGCCAGGTACTGTCTTGAACCTGACCCACAGACTTGACTGCCTGGCTTGACCTTAGACCTGCCTCATCACTATGGATGGGCCTGGCAACCACTGGACTCTTGACTGACCCTAGTTACCATCACTAGACCAAACCCCAACCCTGATGTGCTGACCAGACTTCCTGGCTTGATCTCAGGCTTCATCACTACAGACTTGTCTAGTGATCTGGGCTGGCTGATCCTGGTTACTACCACCTGAGCTGCTCTGATCACCTTGTTCAGGTACAGTGAGACTGCACCTTTTGCCAATGAGGTCAACTGCCTCTGCCTGCCCAGCCATCATGCTCAGTCTCAGCTTGCCTTCCCTGGTGGAACAGTGCCTGGCTTTGCTGCTCCCTGACATTTAAAAGCGCTGTCTTCTGGATCATCAGAAATAACATTTGCTTGTGACCAGACCAAGCAGCACATTACAGAAGTCAGCCGAGAGAGCGGGTGTTGGCTTTGCTGCTGATGAACATCCTCTTTTCTTCACATTCTTTCACAGACTTTGAACAGCTCCCAAGCTATAAAGGCCCTGGGCCTCTTACTGAAACAGCTTACTTCCAGCATTGACAAGTAAGCTAGATGAATTTCACGTGTTGATACAAAACTTACATCTTTGCAGGTGGAACCTCCTAATCTAGTTACCCACATTTTTTCTTTATGATATGAAAATATTACAGTAAGTTCATATGAATGTGTAGTTATTGTAGACAGTAAATTTCTACTGTTATTTGACAGCAGGGCCTAGCTTTTAGCATTTAGATACCATTGCACAGAATGACCCCAAGCTTCACAAGACAAACAATTCAGTCAACATTAAATTCTTCTCATTTATGGGTTATGGGGTATTTATAAGCCTTAAACAATGAACATGTGTTTGGAGGCTTCAGCAGCTGAAGAGTTTAGAATATCCTTACCTGACCACCAGCCACAATAGCTCCAAAGAGATGCAGCAGGCAACATTTTAGGCTTTCCTTGAGATGTTCACTTTCTTGAAAGCATTCTGATTGGAGTAAATGAGAAGGATTCCTTACTTTGGTCATATAAATTACACAAAGTTTTTCCTCTCAAAAAACCCACCAACAAATGAAATAATAAAAAAAGCTCTTTTACTCTCTGCCATCATGCAAATTTAAAAAAATTTTCAACTATATAATCTCCACTTTCTTTCACATAATCAGACACAAACACATCAATTCCGGCATTATCAAAGCAACACGACAAGACCTCATTTATCCGGAATACACAGGGCCAGACCTTCAGCTTGCATAAAACTTTTCATGCAGGCTCACAGAACTATAGGCATACAACAACTGTTGATCTGATCCATAAGGTAAAATGAGCCCATTTTGTCCATACTAATGAGAAGGACATGCTAACACACGAGCAGTTAGTAAGCATGACAAAGGTTAGAGCAATTTTGGCACAGAACATCTAATGCCTTATGCAGTGCAGGCAGCTCGAAAAACAGTCCCTGAGCTTGCTCCCTTTAAGCCAAACTTCCCAGGGAAGCCTGTGCAGGTCAAACCCTTCTAGCAGTAGTCTCTTTGAAGACAACTATCCTGCATCTCTTTTCATGCCATATCTGATATAAATTAGTCACAAACAGCCTCAGGAACTCTTCTTAGCAATATATACAACCTGGACATTGTTGTAACACTAGACTCAAAGGAGCTGCAACAAACTACAAAGGATTATTTTATTTGGAATTAACCACCATAAAATTTCCAATAACTTTATGGGATAGAACTGATAATGACTTGGATTTGTAAAAACTGAGATTTTAAACAAACAGTAGAAACTGAAAATGCAAGAATTTTATCTTCATTAAAATAATAATATAACCTTTAAGAGAATTACCAACTACTGGCAATGAAGATTTCTGATTATATACTGAATGTATAAGCCTGTTTTAAAAGAAAATCGCACAGCTATTTTTTAAATCTGGTCTTCAAAGGAAACAAAGCTTGGATGATAGCACTGTTACTCTGCTAGTCCCACCACTCCCTTGACTTACAGCCTCTGAATCTTTTGGGGAAACCTCAGGCAAATTCAAAAGAGCAGTACCTAGCAGACTGTGAATAAATCATTAGGCTGGGTAGACCAAAAAAGCCTCAAATTAATGCTGCCATGGCAGAATGTCTAAAGCACATGCTCAGCAATTTCTTGTTCTTTCTTCCCTGCCAGTTGGCCAACCAGCAGATGAGTATCTGCCAGCTAATTAGTATATTTGTCACTCACTGACAGTATATAATATTTAAAGGATTTAGGAGGAACCAGAGTGCAATGCAGTGCTGAATGGGGAGGAGAGAACCTGCAGATGACACTCCTCAGTACCAGTCTTTAGAGTGGGTTTCCAGTGCTCTGGCACAAAGATAATGGCATTTTACTGGCATCAGCTCTGGGGTCTTTTTGGCAACTAGCCTATTTTATGCACACGGAGAGGGAATCTCAAGAAATGGGAGGAGTATGCGACTCAAACCTAGAGAAATCAAATTCATAAATGCTACCACTCTAGAAATAGAACCCTCCTTTTTTATTTTCAATTAAAGTTAAGAGCTGCAAAAAGGGCTGATTTCACTTACACCCCACCCCTCCAGCATATTCCTGCTGCTTCAATTCTGTTGGCACTAGCACTTTGGTGTGCTAAACTGGCAGAATAGCTGGGCATCCCACCTTCTCAAGATTTAAGTACAGAACATGACCCCATTAAGTCCTTCTTTTCTACACAGCCAATCTGTAATGGTAAGAACACATGAATTCCAAAATAGCCATCATGACATTTAATGACTTAAGCAGAGACAAGACAGAGCAGTTTCCCAAACTGCAGTCCAAGAAGCATTTGCTAGTTGGATGGCACACAGTTTCCTTCTTTCTACATGTTAAATCATATTCAGAGACAAAAATGCATGAACGCTCTCCTAAGATTATTTTTCCATGCAAGTTATCATTGCAGGTGTTACAGGGATTGTACATGCAATCACTATATGTACCCTAATAAATGGGAAGGTTGGCAATTCGCAGAACCAATCCTATTAAACCATGTTAGGCACTGAAAAAAAGTCTGAAAAAAACAGGCTTTCAAGGATGAGTTAGAATGGTAAGATGGTGATGCTGAAAGAAAAAAACCCAAGCAAAGCAACCCACTTCATTCAGCCTCAGAAAGCAAGTAAGGGGCTTTTGCATTTATCAGGCATTCTTAGGGGAAAGGACCTTGGAATCACTAAGTTCACTCCTCCAAAGATGACTATTTTTAAACATGCTGTTGATAATACTTACGGTAAAAGAAAGGGACAAACTCAACAGTGAGGGAAGCTGGTTTATACTTCTGTCTGCTCTTTTCAACTGTACTAAGGAAACGTCTGCAATTACATTAAAAAAGATACACCAAAGAAATTAGGATACCTTTGTTTATGACTTACTTATTAATTTATGACTTCATAATAGAAAACTGCCAAAAATCAGGAGTTATCTTTTGCCTACAGGATCAAAAAAAATAGTAAAGTAATATGTCACCCTGAAAAAACTGAGTCGCAGCTAATCCTGAATTTACTGTTCTGCTCCTAAAAACACCTTAACTTTTTACAATATGGTTTAGTTAAAAAAAAAAAAAAATTTTAAAAAAATTAAAAGAGCCAGCAATGTTATTTAGTTCTTGCATATTGTAACTAAGCCACCAGCTAGATTACCAAATTTCTTAACCATGCAATTTGAAATGGGCACAGAACATTATTATGGGATCATTATGGCAGGTGGGACACCATCAAATTGAAGGGAAATAATTCTACTGATACACTTATAAACATATTTTCAAAGATGCAACATATCTATACTGTTATCTTCAATAACTTCTTTTGCCCTAATTCAACCTGGTCTGCCTACCCCATTCCTTTTGGCTTCCTTGTTCCACCAGTTTAGAAAAATCGGCCAGTTTTTGAAAGGAGAAAGCCATGGAAGGACCTTCATGTTGGTCAGTTACAACAAAACACCACTTAGTATATCCTCAAATTTAATTGTTTTAACTTCTAGACTGCCAGTAAATATATTATAATTTTAAAAAGGTATTTAAATCATACCCAGTTTCAGAAAGCATAACACTTTTCTGTGGTGTGTTCATATTGATTCATTGCCAAATTCTCCAAATCTATTGCTTGTATATTCACTGACTTTGAGTACTTATACTCTACCTAAGATCCCACGAGATGTGCTGGCATTACCTACACTAAATCTGAAAATACCTTAGCAGTATGCTGGCAGGCGGTATGTGAGAACTGGTGTCAATTCACGCTCTGTCCTAGAAAAGGGGAATGCTCATGTTGCACAAAAATACCAGAAGTTGTGATCTTCACACGCTCCTTAAAACTTTGTGCACAATGATTGAAGCCGTTATTGAGAATACTACCTTTTGTTTCCACAACAGCCTCATGAAATCAGCAGTCCATGCAGTATTATGGCATACTGCAGGTTTCAAGCTACAAAGAAACCCCAGCAGCCAAGGTCCACAGCTCACATGATCCCCACTGTTTGCATGGAGTCAGATGAGTGACTTGCTGCACAAACGCAAGTCACAGAGCTAGCACAAATGCTGTGCTAGCTCTACAGAATGCATGCTGTGAGAATGGACCTGAGGTTTTACAAGACTAGGTAACGCGAGATACAATCCCCCTAAGGCTTTTGTTATTTACATGCACAGGTCCAATATTTGATGCATGTCAAAATGGTCCTGATGGAAATAAAACTGACGACCTAAAGGAAAAGCAGCTCTAAATGATGGCAGCAAGGAGCAAGCAACTTCAGCCCTTGTACACACAGCAGAAAACTGCGTTAACTATACAAGACTATGCACATTTAACATTATTGTAATTAATTTGGGGCTAATAAGAGAGAACTGTCCATTAAAAAGATCTCACAGAAATTTATAAGAGGTCTCTGAAGAGCCAGTTATAGCAGATAAAGTGAATCACTAGCAGTTTCAAAGAACAGGGCCTAGGCCTAGAATGACAGAAATTAAGCACCTCAGAAAGCCTATTTCCTGGCTCTCTACACTTCCCCCCTTTCAAAAACCCTCACAGCTCAGCTTTCCACTAAATGGAACAGTATATATTAGTACTCTGACAACTTTAGTGGCAATGAAGTTCGGTTTCAAGCACACCTGCTTCAGGATGTTAATTCTGGTAGAAAAACTGTTTCATTAATGCTATTCTAAAGAGTGTATCTTCAGGGAAAAAACTAAAACACAGTATCAAGTATTCAAGGCTATCAATTCCAAGAGCTGTAAAATGCAACAGCTGAAGAATATACATGTAACTACTTTTTTAGTTTGACATCAGGCAGCAGTGGTTCTGTCAGAAACATTACATATTGTTTATCTAAAGTTATCATAAACCACAGTATTTGTAATCCTGTCCTAATCCACACATACCCTGCAATTCGCTGCCTCCAGTTTCGATATGGATCGTAGAGACTTTCACAAAAAGCCAATGCATGTCTCACAAATTCTTCTATGGGGGTCTGATCTGCCACTTCTTTTTCTTTTGTTTTGGTTTTCAACTGAGGAAAAAAAGAAAGCTGTGGTCAGAAGATTTCTAAAAGTTGAAAATTAATCTTGATCACCTCCAGAACAGTTCTGAGCCCACAAATTGTTCCCCACACAACACTATTATTGAAAAAGTGGATCACATAAGCAGGAGCAGGAAGTATAGGATGGCAAAAACAGATGAGAATTGTTAACCACATACCTGTTGAATGTATAACGTAGTCATGGTGATAACATGGTTAATGTATGAACACATCCCAATCTCCTCCACATTAGCCAAATTTCTATGAAGACAACATAAAAACCACAGAAAAGTACACAGTGTACTATTGGAGGCTAGTTCAAACGATGTTTGTTTTAGCATTCTGTCTAGAATCATACAAAAGTATATCAGCACTTCAAAAATACTCCAAAAGACTCAAATGTTTATTTCTGTCACAGTAACAGAGCTCACAAGTTTTCTTCTAACACGAAGGCAAAGAAAGGTCCCAGTCACTCTGCTGTAGGCCAATTCTATCTGGAATTTTGGGTTTCAGAGGTTAGGCAGATTCCCAGGACACTCTAAATAAAAGCTCAGAAATGGCATCTGATAAAGAC
>VYZV01006958.1:0-36457 GCA_013401275.1 Pandion haliaetus | reverse complement strand
CAAAGTAGGCTGAATGAGGGCAAAGCATGATACTACTCTCACAAATAAAATCTGCTGTATAATATTGGAATAACCATAGTAATAAAATCTATCAATCAAATATATTACAATGTTGCAAGGGAAAGGATGAAAAGAGAGTCCAAACTTTGTGTTTGCACAAAATGAAAAACACTCAAGTGCATTACAAAACCAGTATTTTTATTCCAAACAGGTATACCTGAAAGAAAAACAGTTCTTCAATAAAGAAGTAAATATATGAATAAAATGTTGGTGACAGTTCTTTGAGATGATGCAGCTATTGGAAAGATTTCAGAAAAGGACTAGGCTCCAGCTTTTAAAAGCTAGGAATCAAACTGAATAAAATCATCAAAATGGCATGTAACCTTTGCTGCCCTCTGAGACCTATCACGTTGCAGCAGCAGGGCCACACAGGTCTTAGCTGCACTGTTTAGCAATCAGCCATGAAAAAGAAACACTGCACCAATGCACAAGTTAGTGAATACCTGCTCCTGTTCAGTAAGATAAGGGGTCTCACGTATGTGAGTGATTCACATTTGTTTAATGGCAAAGTTGCTCTGCTGTCAGTCAAACATTTCTTAATCTTGTCTGGACCCTTTGCATGATAACTGAGTTAGAAAGGAAACTGTATTGATTCTTTGTATACTAACTGCAGAAAAAGTTAACAGCTACCCAGAAGTGCAGAAATGGACATGGCAGGAATTATTTTCACTGCAACTAGTTATATATCTGGACCAAAGACAGCTTTGCACTAGAGGAATACATGTACAGATCCAAGACAGGGTGACATTCTTGAAACGTGCATAGATGTTTCTAGAAATTCCTTTCTTGGATCTTCCTTCCCACCTCCCTGAAAATACTGGAAGCTTGAACAACTAAACTTGGATTATTAGGGGAGGGGATGGGATTTTACAACTAAAACAAATGGTTTACATTTGCAGGTTTTCATTCTTTTAATGAAAACAGATCTCCTTTACTTTTGAAGGAAAACAACCATCTTCTATGAAAGAAAAAGAAAAAAAAAAAACCAACCAAAACCAGCTATCACAACAAATGCTTAATTTTGTGAAAGAAAAAGTTGAAGACAAAATTTTCAATGCAGGTTATTCAGAATCCTACTCAAATTTCTCTTCAAAAATTAAATCCTCTCACAGCACTACATTGAAAAGCTCAGTCTTAAATTAAATCCATCTGAGAGAAATAAAATGGGAGAAATCCTATCAAATCCAGTAATCCATCCTTAAACACAATGACAAACTAGCACCAAGCCTCTGCTCTTGTTTTTCCATGTCCTTTTGATCCCAACAGGCTTGTCCCTGGCAAACCCTTCTCAGCAGGACATGAAAAAACACATTCAGCCAGCTAGAGCTTGGGAAATCTGTTCTATCCTTTGCTTACACTAGCTATACTGGTGCCAACATTATTATTGTTATTAATAGCACAAACTCAGATTGCAGCAGTAAATCATATTCCTCCCAGAGCTGATTACTTGTCAAATGTTTATCATCAGTGTAAATGACAAATATACCTGATTAACAAAATCCAAAGGCTTGTTCTGAGGTAAAAAGGCCTTAGCCTTGCAATTTCTCTAATGAACTTCCCTTCTGGTCCACAGTAGAACACATCAGATTTACCAAATCCAATTTCTGAATAAAAGTGCAAATGCTTTGTAGAACCAATGAGTGAGCAATAGATTGAATTATGGCCGCATATTGCTTCTCTATGAAACAGTGGGTTGAAGAATCACACTGTTCTTCCCTTCCCTTTGCAAGGCAGAGAAATATTTTGCTTCCTTACTTTTCCCTCTGGTTTGGCATAGCTGGATTGGAAGAACATTAGGAGAGGACACTGGGGAGAAGGATACAAGCCTTCCTTATTCTCCTTTGCCTCTCAAGAGGTAAGTACAGGTCCACTGTTACCCTGTCCACAGGTGGTGGTCTAACCGGTGTACCTCCTTGTGTTTCCTTGCCAGAAATCTGTTTTCCCTGACACACTATGAAAGTAGAGTCTTCTCACTAATGTTAGGCCCTAGTCTGAGATGCCAGCATGGAGGAAAGTAGGGAATGGGGGAGAGAGGTACTTCTGATGGACAATTCTGCCTGCCACTAACTAACCTTCCCTATAGCAGTGACTTTCTGGGCATTGAACAATCAACCTGATGTCTCAGGTAAATGCCCAGAGAGCTAAGTAGGTGAACCCAGATCCATATGTCCAGGCCTTAATCATTAGACTGATTGGGGAGGCAGACTGTGGTTTGAAGTCTTATCACTATAAGGACATAATAGAAAGTCCATTTTTGAGTGCTCACCCATAAGATGGATTCTTACTGTTGAGTTCTTCCAGTTGTCAGTGAAGTTCACAAGAGCGGCTGGTCCTCAGTATCTTCAAAACTGATGCAAAATGGCACAAGGCAGGCATCTGACAAAGAAAAGGCACAAATTCACTGATCACCTTGGTGAAGACACAAAGATATTTCCTGGCACAGAAACAACTAACACTTAGCCAACTCTATATAGTGGCCACAGTTCTAGCAAAAATGACAATACAGAGATAAAACTAAATTTTCTTCTGAAGTGATTTCAGCTAAGTGAAAGAGATAATACCAGGAAAGGACTTAGCCTCATGTCTATAGTACCAAGAAAATTCTTGCTCATTGGCAGATTTTATATACAGCAAGTTGAAAGAAAAACTAAATGTTACCATGACTGAGCTTGCATTTCCTGATATCTCAAAAGACATTTTTTTTCCCAAAGGAGAGCATTAAACAAAGAGGCAAAGGTTACATTCCTACACACATCATAAGTGCTGAATGTTACTTGTGATGAATATTTTTGCTTACTATCGATGCAGCATTTCTAATGAGTCAAGGTGCATCAGTGGAACGGTTCAACTGCTCATCTACAATTTTGCTAGCTCCTGTATATTCAAACTAGTGGTTGTCCTGAAAAGACTATGCTGGATACGTGCAAGGGGAGCACACGCAGACACTTTTTGATCAGCAAGGCAATTTCCTGGGGCAGTGTGCTGATCAACACACTGAGCTGAAACATCTGCAGGATAAAGGATTGTGTCTGAAAACCCTGTGTTTGATGCCCATAATTGTCACAAATTCATTGCATATTCTGCTCAATACTTTTCTGTTTCAGCACTTTCTCACTGTACAAAGAAGCTCCAGCAGCCTCTTAAACGTGGTTGCTAACTCCAAGTACATTTGGGATATCAGCCAGAGAGAAAGGCTTTTCTCCTGTATGTTTTGCTGCCTTTCTATGAAGTGACGGAAAAGATACACATTTGCCACCTTTGCAGGGTTTCCCCTTACAAAAAGGAAAAAAAAAAAAAA
Organism: Pandion haliaetus; assembly: GCA_013401275.1. Taxonomy (NCBI): domain Eukaryota; kingdom Metazoa; phylum Chordata; class Aves; order Accipitriformes; family Pandionidae; genus Pandion; species Pandion haliaetus. The sequence goes on along the minus strand of VYZV01006958.1, from coordinate 33,099 downwards.
AGGAAAGAGCTTGAAATAACAATTTTTAGTATTAGTACTGTTTACATTAGAGAGGCTTAAAGCCACTTAAAATCTGTCATTTTACTATCTAGGTAGGCAGTTTTTAAACTGTATAGTATTAACTTTTTAAACTACAGCAATGTAAGTCTATTGTATCTCAAGATTGAGTTTGCAGAGCTGTCAAAGATGCTTTTCCTCTGTGCTAAACATGATTTGAAAAACATTGCAAGCCAAAGCATTTGCCGTTGCTTACAAAGCACTGTGTGCTAGAGACCATACAGACAAGCAGAAGAGTAAGGCCCAGATACAAATGCACTCAACTCTGGTAGCAGAATTCACTAATCATGGTTTCAAAGGGAATTCACTGGAGACAGAAGACTAAGTGAGGTGCAAGACACCTTAGTGAAGGAACAGGGAATGCTAAATAGAGAATTGTTTCTGAAGTCTTGCCTTTCTCTATGAATATCTATTCCACACAGCATGGTACCAGAAAGAGCTACCCGAGCTCACTCCCTATGAGTCTTCAGTGTGTCGCTTCACCTGCATTAAACTGCTCTGCTGAGAAGCATCCTTGCTATACTGCTTTTGGTACTTGAGCTATTCTCAGCATGCTTAGTGTTCTGCCCAAATATACCTACTTCATTTACCCCTGGTTTCTCTGGGCCTAATCTTATGAAACCTTTCTATACACTGGCCCAGATACCATCTGAGAGGTGAAGGGTGTCTCAACTTTGGACAGAGCCTGCAGTGTGGATGCTGGTAGCGTTTCCTTTGACAATGTGGCTTTGAACCTCCTCAGCCTGAAGAGGGCATAGGGAATAATCTCACATGTCCTAGAGCAATGCTTTTAGCTGCTCAAATGTTATATAAAGATTGGGAACAGCTATACTAATACCAGAGCAACCTTTGCACACCAGTGGCTATCACTAGCTGAACTCAGTATTGTCAGTGTGCGCTCATGTGTTCTGCACAGATCTTCATTTTGGACAGTCAAGTGCAAGAACACCTTGTTTGCCTTTCCAGAATGGCTGCAGCGGGAAGCAAGCACCCAGCTCAATCAAAATGGGCAAACTGCCTTTCAAAAGGTGCCAAGGCTCCCTAGGCGTTGAAGAGGCTGAGCAGGGCTTTTGTGTGATTCAGTCACTTGTGTTTTCATGTCCTAGTGCAGAATTCTTTTTGATGGACTTAAAACACTTCCAAAATGAATGAGCTAAATTTCCAGGTCCTGTAACCTGCCAGGCATTTTCCATGGCAGCAAAATCCGTCTCAGCTCTGCAGACAATGTTTAGCACACAGGATGGTTCTCTGTTGCTTTTTACAAACGGGGTCACAATGCCATGTACGTTTGGAAGCAGTGGTGAGTAAAAGGCCTTGCTTTTCCATCCTGCTCACACCTCCCAGCTGCCAGAGTAGAGTCTGCTTCTTCTCTGAATAGGAGGGTGGGTGGTTGCCAGTACTCTCAGTTAACAGAGAGTAAAAGCCATTTGTGCACATAGGTGAAAGTATCTGCAAAGGGACCACAGATTGCTTACCCTTTAGCAGCCTGTAAGGTTTCATCTCAAAGTGCTTATGAGAGCCAAACAATCTCTAAACCCTTAATTACAGTGATCGTGTAAACTTTAGTTTATCTGTATTTTTTTAAAAATAGTAGAACATATTTAGGGATGGAGCTGGAACCTCAACAGCAAAAGAACCCAAAACCAAACAACAAACAGCCCCCCAAACACGACAAAAAACCCCAACAACAACAACCCTCCCAACCCCCCAGAACAGGATAAAATTTTATAAACTGATCCAGAGCCACTGGAATTGAATAGAAAGAATTCCACTGACTTCAGTACACTTTCCTATTAGAAAATGTTGCCCGGAACATGCTTTACAGCTACATTAGAAAGCTCTGAGTCACAGTCTTGTAATACAGAGAGTCCAACAACAAATATTTTATTGGGGCCAGGCTAAAAAGATGCTGTTACAAACCTATTGATCTCTTTACCTTTCTGATCAAGAGGTGCCAATGGGAGGAAAAATGGCAAGGGTGCTTTGCCAATGAAAAGGAGATCCAGACCTCGCTTATGGGAGGCCACATGTACTAATCCTGTTTGTCTCGGTTGCAAAAGAATTCTTCAAAGTTAAAGCACTCTAAGGATTTATCAAGCACTTTTCAGTCTTCAACTGGATTTAGCACGTGAAGCAGTTTCAAAGCTTGTAGATTAGTACTACACAATCAGCCCCATATAAATGGGCATGACAAGGCTCAGCTTGATGTTTCAGGCAGTGACAGTTTACATGTTTCTGAAGACAAAGGTACCATTCCACTTGCAAAACAAAGATGAAAAGATTGTTTTACACTTTTGTGGATTGCTTAGGAAGACGAGGGTTTGCCCTGTTGCCTGTTGTCAGATGACTCCTACTGCACTTGTGTTCATCACAATGATGTTAACAGGATTGGCAGTGCTTAACAGGTTCTTTACAACTTGGATAATGTCTTGTTGAATAGTTAGATTTTAAAAAGTTTATGAAGAAAACCTGCACAGATACAGTTTTGGGGCATATTTATCATAAAAATAGATGCTAAACTCTGTTACCCGTAAGTGTAACTGAGCTTCCTGGAGCCTTCAGTGGGTCTAGGATTTCACTTTGTGATCTCTGAGTACCAAAGATTTTCTCTTACAGGAGGAACTGAAAGAAGCTTCTGAAGCCAAGTTAACCAATGTTATCATTTGTGGTCACTATTAAATCTTGTGTTCTCAAGCCTCGGGCAGAGAAACTTAAATCACAGTAGGAAGAAAAAAGTTCATTTCTAGAGTTGTTTAAAAGAAAGATGAAACAGCTATGGAATTGTGGAATAATTCGTTCTTTTTTATTATTATTCTTTAAAATTTGAAAAAGGAGAGCTTCATAATTAACCAAAGAATGTGGGGGAGAAGGATTAACAACAAAATTGGCATTTTTCTTCATTTTAGTTATTTTTTCCTACACTTTCATATGGAAAGATGTTCAACCAGCTCTGCTTGTTACCTGGACTCCTAATCAGGCATAAGAATATTAAAATCCTACAGCTAATTGAGTTCTAAGCCCCAGAACACAGCATTCTTTCTCATTAAAACAAAGCCTTCGTTGGCATACCTGGAAAGTTGGAGCCAAGTGGACCCTTAGTTATGCTAGTAAGATACTGCCTTCAGTGAACGTACTCTAGAAGAATATTGGGGGAGAGGTATTGAGCCCTTCAACCACGCAGTAAGATTAACTTTAAGGTCTATTTCAGTAAATATTTCTTTAAGCAAGTACGGAATCCTCCAGTTTCAGCTGGACAGTGAAGCGTGATATTGCTGAGTATTAGCAATATTATTTATCATATACATGACACTAGAATCAAACAGTACATGAGTCAGTGGGTATGAGTTAGGGCCTGTTGTTCAGCACATGTAAGAAGAGTGATAAAGTGGTTCATCTCTCGCTGGGTGCAGTGTTTACATCTACATAGTTACCTCAGCAATTACAGCTTTAAACATTAACAGAATGATCATGTGTATTGTACATATTTTGCCTCTGATTTGCTACAGCTCTTGGGGTTCAAAATATGGCTTGCAGCTAAAAGAAACATAATTGTGAAAATACTGTCTGTCATTTGAAAGACAAACGATCCTATTCCAGTATTATAACACAGTGTAGCTTAACTACGATAGTTCACTGATTAGCAATCAGTTTAGCTTTTATAGTATACTTCTATGAGTCTATAAGCACACTTGACCTGTGGTTTAAGCTGATAGCTTACACTAACAAGATGTGGAAGAAGCTGAGTTACTAAAGGTGGAGGTTGCTGGTGCAGCTAGGAATCCTCCACCTGTTCCAACAGTAAAGACTTTGGCAAAATTTCCAGTTCTGCAGAAAGAACTGGACTTTGTGCGTTACTTCATTTTTGGGAAGGCAGTTAGCTGAAACACATGCAGAAATATTAAACTATTTCCACCCTTGGGTACCTTATAAATAAAACAGTTTGGGATTAGGGAGTCAGGCTCACAGATATATCAGTAGCAGTGAAACTTTTTCCTTTGGTTACACTTCTGCAATCAGCTTGATGATAGTAGGATTGCAGGAGTGAATTTGCATAGTCACATAGATCTTAGTGTCTTTGAACAAAAGCAGCCATTTGATAGTTTAAATTACCATTACCTGTTTGTATTTGTTCACAATGCTACAGTGTGTCTTTGAAGAAATAAGCTGACTGGGCTGTCTTGATTAGTTGGAAGATTCACAGTTGCAATAACATTAGAAATAATTATGATAAAAAATGTGCTATCAACTTATTTTTCAAATGATTAGGTGCATTTTATATATCATTCTGAATGAAAGGCATGATGCAAAATCACTTTTGCCAGCAATTTCAAATAAAGGCTCTGGTTTTAGGTAACATTATAAACTTACAGTGAACTAGGACAACATAATAATATGGCATGTCAAATTTATTTGTAGCTGTAGGCAAAGAAAAACAAAGAAGGAAGAACAGCTTCAGCATAGTATTAGAGCACAATAAAAATTTGCTCATTAAGTTTCACAAATTCCATTACAAAGTTTAATGCATATGTTTACATCACTAATACAGACTGAAGCCTGTGTTACGAGGCTTTCAGCTGGAAATTGCTTCAATTTACAAATTTTCATCTGAAGTCCTTTAAACAATTATGTCAAAATATAAAGGCACTAAATACAAGCCCCCACAGCATTCTCTAAGCTTCCTGAGCATATCCTTATTCTTGGGAGTATGGTTTGTAAAACATCAAAATCAGATTGTCACACAGAGATTAAGGCTGGGATTTTCAGCAGAAGCTAAGGGAGTTAGGCACTCAGCTCCTTGTGAATTTCAATGAGTCAGGAGCATACATTTCCCTTAAGCTCCTTTGAAAATCTCAGCATAAATATTAATAACTAACTTTTAACAAGCATTTGGTCATTGGTTTCAATCGTCTCAAATATGCCAATGGCTATGCCCTTTTCCCCACAAAGATTTTCTCCCATGTGCAAGTTTTTTGGGGATGCTGTTATACGCATGGTATCACAAAAAGGATCTTATAAACTTCTCCTGCTATTCAGGCCCAGCAGAGTTTACATATGCTAGTTATTGCTAAGATCTTTTGTGCCATCTTTTGCATCTGCCTGAGATGCTTTATTTTAAGAGCAACATCCAATTCACATCATGTAGTCTGATTGATATTACTCAGAGAGAAAACACAGGAACGAAAACGGAGAATTCAGAAGAACAAGAAGGTATAGATATTCTAATCACTCCATGAAGATATATATCTTGTAAAAAGTCAAATGTTGACAAAAGTATTTAAATGAGCTCCAGTTTCACTTTAATTATACACAAGAAGTACATTTTTTATACCTTTCTTTTTTAATTTCAATGTTACTGCTAAGCCTTAATGCCTTGGAATGCGTGTGATTCCATGCAGCACATGGTGCTGAGAGTTATGGCCTACACAGTAACTGACAAGGTACCCTGCATGTGTGTGCACTGGTACATTCAGGTTATCATGCAGCTGTGGAAGGTCAAATATAATACAAACTATACTTGCATGGATATTATGCACACACAAATAATAGTTGTCTATTGCTCCACTCTGCCTTTCATATCAGAGAAGGAACTTGCTCTCAAAGTGAATTTGGCCTCAATATAGAATTCATGTCAAGTGAAATGCAAAACCTTAGCAAATTTGATGCTGATGTAGCTTATTCCACCATCATCTCCTTTGTTATCTGTCCCTCCTCTTTCTCAGAGGCATACTGTTTTCTGCAAGGCATTGATACCACTGAGAGTGCTCAGTTTCAGAACTGTGGGATTCTAGCCCTCTAGACTCAAGTTTCACTGTTCACAGGGTGAAGGATCAATATCTGATCTTTAATAAGAGGGTATTAATCCTGGTTTCCCTTTATCATTATTTTTTACTGCTTCTGCTTAATAATATTCTTGTTGTTTGATACTATTCTTCCTTCCTCCCTCCAAGTCACTCCATCAGTTTCTAAATTTCAGGATGTAACTGTTTATATCCTAGTATTTCTTCCTTTTGATTCCACAAGGGGTTGATCTTGTGTCTTGCAGTCACAGCTTGAAGTCTTCACATGTGTCTTGTTAAACATGCAACAGTTTATCTAACCCACAGTCTGGTAAATCCTGCAATGCCGATGCCCTACAAATTGTTTTATGAATACAGTTTGTTTCATTCATTATGTAAACAGAAGTCTGGTATCTATTATTACTCTAGCAGCCTCAGTTTAATTTCTACTATAACATCATAAACATGGAACCACATATATGTGTCCTTATATGCTTTATATTTTCATTCAATATTACTGGCAGGAGATTTGTGACTACTGCACATGCACAATAACCAATATTGCAGTGAAAAGCCAGTTCAGACTCATGATAATCCCACATATCCCCATTAAGTCCAAAGAATTGTGCCTGCTCACTCTCGGGATAAATTTTTCTTTCTGGAAACTATATAAAAATCAAATATTTGCTTTGATATTTGATTCTTCCATAGGTTCTGTTTCTATCCTGTTTAAATTTGTAACTGTGACAATATAAAAATGTAATAAAAAAATAAAATATAGCATTACAGAGGATTGTGCAGTGAAAAGTGAGAAAAGCTGATCAAACATATTTTAGGTTAATAACACAATCAATACATGATTTCACTTTCTGTCAGCTCTGAAATTGAACAAGCTCTTCTCTGTCCCCAACATGTTTAAAACGTGTTTCAAGGGAAACGGTGTAAATATTGAAGAACCACCTTGCCTGGACATGAGACAGCAATCTACCAGTACATACACGATTGCAACAGAGAGAAAGATAATGAACTTCTCTGCTTTTCCACTAGAATAGGACAGGATAGAAAATAAAACCTTAAAATGCAACAAGAATTACTTAGACCACACAAGCAAACACTAGGACAGTTAGACGTTGAAAGAGCTACTTAGAAGGATTGCAGAGGTGTTTAGAACAGGTAAGGCAAACATCTGCTAGAAACACTTCAATTTTTACTTTTGTCCCTGCACAGGGATTTGGACAGGATGCCTCTCCACGTCCCCACAGGCCATGATTAATAAACAGATCACATGCTAACTAGGCGTGTTACAGGAGGAAACTGCAATAATGTGACATAACTAAGCTAAAAATTCTGCTTTTGTACTGAGGCCCATGGAAGTCCCTCACAGGTAACAGAACTGCCAGGACTGTGTTGCCTGTAAAAGTAGTGCAGACCTTGAAGGAATTCTCCTCACCAGTGCTGTCTCGGAGTGGCAGTGGCACTGCTGTGCGGGCTAAGCCTGCTGCTCCATGGCCTAGCAGATAGGCACAGCTGCAGCTGCACTGGAGCCAAGTTACCTTTTTCTGCTCTGTAACTCAAGAGACTCTTCAGAGAGCTATGGTAGGGCACATGAAATTTCTGCTGCAGAATCTTTATAACCCCCTCAATTCTGCTGCAGCAAAACTGCACCGAATGCATTGTGTTCAGGCACCTGGCGGAGGGGTCTACACCTTAATAGAGTAAGTCAACTATGAGTAGAAGTCTGTTGCATTAAATACCAAAAAAAAGGATACAATCTCAGAGGATAAGGAGGAGTGAATAGATTAGAGAATATTTAGGTAATTAAGGTGATTTCAAACAGTCTAGGCCTGATGATTTTAATCATAAAATATGCAGAGAACAAGCTGAAGAAATCTCAGAAGTGATTATCTATGGGAAATTGAAGAGAGAAGGGTTTACTAGAATAATAAATTCAGTCCTAATATTAAAAAATGGGGAGAAGGAGTAGCTGGGAAAATTTATCAGATAGATAGCTTGACTTCAACTCTTGGGAGAAAAAGGGAAGTAATAAAATTATTTGTAAGCACCTGGAAGATGACAAGAAGGTAGGTAACAGCTGACATGGATTTTGCAAGAACAAATTGTGTCAAAAAAAATTCTCATTTCCTTCAGTGATGGGGTAAGAAGGCAACTACCTAAGGAAGAAGCTGAGCTCTATCCTGGGTCTGGTTCTATTCAAGGTTTTATCAAGGAGAGATGCTTTCTAAGCTTGCAGATGACACCAAAGAGGGAAAGCCTGCAGGTATGCTACAGAACGGGAACAGAAATCAAAATGATTTTGACTAACTGAAGCAGTGGTGTGGAAAAAAAGATGATAAAACTAATTAAGGCCAAAGATAAGGACTTGTTCCTGCTTATGCAGGAATGGTAAGAGGCAGAAATGGAGGACTGAGGAGAGCAAAAAAGCCATGATTAAAGAACAAGTGTGAGTGAACAGTATCATGCAGCCAAATAAAAAAGCAAGGATTACACCAGAAACCCCCATAGGGAACACGACCTATGACAAGGAATTTCCTATGACAAGGAATTTGGGTAGGCTAGCCCAAGGACAGAAATGATGGGGAGAGAGGGTGTTTGAGGAATACTACAGACTTGAAGCATACAAATGACAGTAGCCAGGAGGAACAAAATAAAGTTTGGGTCCAGATGAACAGGGCATATAACTGTGGGTAATTATAGGAGGGGAGATTTTTTCCTAATATGAAAGATAGTAAAGCTTGGGAATAGCTTGTCTGGGGAGACTGGCAAGGCCTTACTATTGGAAGTCGAGAGCATGAAGTTAGATAAACATCTGTCAGGACTGGCAGAAGGATCCTGCAGATCATGCTTTGGAGGAGGAAGATGAACTAGATGTATCTAGATACCTTTTAGCCTTATTTTTCTATAATTGAAGGAACTCTATTAATTGGCACAAGATTTCCTAAACCCCTAAACTTTATTTTTCCTATAGTTCCACAAATGGGAACAAAGTCTCCTTTTTCCCCTTTACAGTTCTAATGTATTCCCAATCTAGAGGAAAATATATCTGTTTCTTGCTTCCCAATGAACAGTGGACTCTATGCTTTAAACCTGACAGAATTTTTGTTTGTATTAACATAAAACATTTCAAGCTGTTCACAGATTGAATTTAATCCTCCTTTCAATAATCCAAGTTTAAATCCTCATTTCATTTATCTCTATATTTTGTAGAATCCCTCAAATGATTCAGCACTAAAGTATCATATGTGTTAGAATTTAAAACTCCAAAGTTATGAATGGAAGCAGATTATATCTTATTAAAATGGTAATTCCAGTCCTTTGAGATAATCGTGACTACAAGCAATTGGTTAATGTGTCAGAAATAAACACTGTCAAAAATAATTGAACAAAACCAAGCATATGGACATCATTCACTTCAGAAAAATAACAGGAAAGCAGAATTATAGGAGTGATTTTCAAAAGCATGGATGCAGGTAAAGACCTAGTTCCAATAAACAATATTTTTGCATACTTCTTTATATATCTAAATTTAAAATTTGAAACTTCATTTTCCTTCTGCAATGAGCTGAAATTCCAAGGCTTGACAACACAACACGCCTAATGCTGAGCAATGGAGAAATACTGTTTCAGAGTTAGGTTACTGTGACAGTACAACTAGCACACTAAAGGAAGTACCCAGGGCTGGGAAAAAACCCCAACCAACTACTTGTCCATCCCTGCTCTAAGCAGATGGTGACCAAGCAACAGAACATTTGGTGAAGGATTTGAGGCTGTCCAGGATTATCTCCTTACAAGTAGACTTGGAAATTATTTGTAAAAGGGCCCAAATTTATTCTTAACAGTGTTTTAGCCAAACAAAGTAAGAAAGGAAGCAACACTAAGGTATGCAAGAGATAAGGTGTATTGCTCTGAAGTTGTGTTGTTCGACATCTACATGCAGACTTACTGGAGTTATTCCCATTCAACATCAAATCAGGATCTCCTTATTCTCATGAGCACATGCACTGCAATCAATTACATTACTCATGTGAGTAAGCAGAGGAGAAGCTGACCTTTAGAGAGATAACAATAGATACTTTCCAATTAAAGTTAAAGTAGGAGTATATAAATCAATCCTAAAAAGCACTTTAGATAATATTATATTAACTCTTCACTACATAAATCAAATCAAGTGACATTCCATATAGAGGGGTCTGAGGTACCATAGCATTAGTGATCAAAAATCTGGTCAACCCCTCCTGGGATTCATTCAGCTGACTGTCTTTTATCAACAAACAAGTCAATGAGTCAATAGCTAAAGCAAAAAGCAAGGGTGAAAATACATTATTGTGATGCATACCAGCATATGAGTAGGAACAACAGAAAGTCAACCAGAATACAAAACCCTCGCTCCTCCGGTATTATAGTTCACTGTTTAGAAATCCACACAGTACTATTCCTCCTCAATTCTAGTTTTATTTTAGCATATATTTTTACTCAAAATCTTCACTTAAAAAAAACCCCAAAACCACACCATACACTGTTGTGCCTTTTTCCACTGGAAAGATAACCTTCAGAATGTAAATCAATGCACTCTTGCCCTGGTAATCCAGTCTTGCAGAAAACTGTCTCCAGCTCAACAATATCAGCAGAAACCGCTGTGAAGTGCTCATTTCAAATCCAAGCTGCAATAATTTTAAATGCTACTGCTCAGTCAATCTAAGAAACATCTCACAGTCTGTTTCAACCCTCATGTAAATTGGGAACATGTCAATGAAGTTGTACCATTACGCCAGTCCTAAGCATCAAGACTTTAAGAAAGGCATTCAAACATCTGAGTTTTTTTGCCCTTTGAATAAACTGGTATGCACTAGTTCTTCCTCATCTCTCATTGCAGAGCACTAGGGCTAGTGCGACTGTCCATGTGGAGATTTGGAAGCATTGTACATTGTTCAAATGTGTATGATGGAAGAGATCACAGCAATGCAAAAGGTATGGTCATTCTGTGTCCTCTCCTTTCGTTAAAAGTGAACAACTACAGAAAACGTAGCATTCCTCAGTTTGCACTTACATGAGGCCATAGAGGTATTGTATACAGGAACATTGGTTCTCCGGCACTCAGTATTTTGGTAGCCAGCTTAAGAAATGGTCACTGAGTTATCTTGATTAAAAATGTGTCTTAAAAAAGGGAAGCAGTTACATTTTAGAAAGAATATATAGCACACTCTTATGTCAACAGTGAGGATTAGATGTCCTAATGAGCATCTTGAGAGGATGTAGTTCTGAAAAAGAATAAGGGGTTCATCTATTTTCAAGGTCAATTGAATTCTTGTCATACTGTGAAACACTTGACCCCTATCCCAAGCAGAGGAATTGCTACTCTTCTTACACATAGTCTGTCTCCTCAAAAGATGCAAAAGCTTGTTGTCTTCCACCTATAGTACACTGTACCACCCTGAAGGATTTAATAATTGATAACTTTGTGCTTACTGTGATCAAACCTGTTTTATAGCTACTCTAATTTCTGTTACAGGGTTTGAAATGGCACACTGATAATCAGTCAAGCCCACATGCTCTACAATCCCACAAGCATAAAGCAATGACGACTCCATCCGATTTCCTTGAAAGAAAACTGAAACAGTCTTCATTTTTAAAACTTCAGATAAAACAAGTGAACTTTTCAAAATGACATTATTCTAAGCAGTGAATCCTAATACAGTCAGACAAGGATTCCCGAGGTCTGAAACATCAGCTTTACAAAAATGTCCTGAGGGATGCCTGAATGTATTACCTTGAGACCTTTAACCTCTCACTTAGGCCCCACTGCCCGTCACTCCACTATCAATCCATTTCTAACATTTTACTCGGCTATGAACTTCTTGGAATGACAAGAGGATGATTCATAATATATAGTCAGGCTTCCAGGAAGCTTTTTCACTCAGAGCTACAGGGTAAGTGAATCAGCCTTTTGCTTTCTCCCAGGAACTACTTATCTTCAATCTTTCAATTAAAGGTCAAAAAATGAAAGAAGGCAGCCCAGTAATCTATTATGTTTTTCTCCCTTTCCTATTGTAAGAGGCTCTGTTCTTTACATAGTTGTGTCTCAACCAGTTTGACATTGTTTTCGTTGGTAGAAATGTGAAAAATAATTTTGTAAATTTAAAGAACAAAAGGAAAACTGCACAGAATGACAGCAATTTTTCTCATGTCACTTTTGGTCGCTAGGTAGCCTAGATCCTCCTGACAGAAGCAAATCCAAAGTTTTTATCATAAATTAGCAAATTAGCAAATAGTATTTTTAGAGTATCAAATTGAAGATAGGTTTAAAGGGAAGTATGTCTCCCATTCCTGCTTTGTTAGGAAGGAAAATGCAAAACCAGAATTAAGATTGCAACATAGCTCTGTTGTCTGAATTTCAGAGTAGAGGGGAGCTGGTTTTGGATTTTATCTGACATGCACGTGGTGGAAAGTAGCCAAGGATGCGAATTAGCATATTATGCCTATTTCATTGTTGCCCTAAGGCCCTGTTGTACCAGCTCAGTCAGAGCACAGATGGGTCATCGGGCAGACATAAGTCTCATTAAAGAATATCCTTGGCATCAAAAGTCTCTATGCAGGTCAAAGAACCAGCTCTGCTTGCTCTGTGCCAACTCCAGGCACAAACCTAATACAAACATGGAGCAATTTTGAGGAAAGAGGAGAGTTGCTGGAGAGGAAGGCATGTGAACAAAAAATAAAAATAAAAGAAAGGAAGAGCTGAAAAAAATGTGATCAGCTCAAACCAAAACAATTTGAGATTTCCTTTTACACCATTTCTTCCATGAAAAAATGTAAGACTCCAGGTAAATCAAAAAATATTTGGTTTGAGGCAAGAAAAAATGATTTATTTCATCTAACCCAGCCAGTTTATGTGTTCTTTTGTTAAGAAAGGTTTGTGTTCTCATAAAAAGTATTTCACCAAAAAAGAAAGTTGAAAAGGTTTTTTTGAAAAAGAAAAAAAAAAAGTTTTGTCCTTTTTAAAAATTCCTCATCTTGTTCCCAGTTTTATTTTTATTCCTCAGAAACTCTGTTCATTGCTGAAATAAAAGAAAATCCACACTGCTGTAACATTTTACACCCTCAGTCAGCCATTTACAAGTGGGCAAAAGCTGGTAAAACCTCTAGGCTGGAGTCCCAGCAGGTGAAGCTAGGCTTTGAATTTCCACACTGGACCTAGTTCACCCCTGGTGAGGTTCCCCAGTAGCCCCAGCCAGCTTCTGCAAGTTTGGAGGCAAGTCTGTCCCTGTGTCAGTGCTAGTGTGTATGTTAGGTCAGGGATAAATCAACCCATATTGTTGCTGCCTGGGATATGGAAGATCAAAAAACTGCTTTTTTTCAGTAACACCTTTACCTGTGCTACGCTGAAAGAACCACCTCTGCACTCACTAACACTGTGCTCTCACCTGGATGTGATGTGAGAGTCCCCTGCCTGACGCCGTACAGCACCAGCAGTCAGGAGCCAGACACCCTCCCCCAGGGACGGGTGGCTGGGGGAAAGGCAGTGAGTTAATTCACATTTGGTAAGCTACAGCTATAGACTCAGGAGAGCTATGGTTTCCTGCAACATTATCAGCTTGTTCGATAGATGAGTGCGTTAAGAATAACAGAATTCGGCTGCTGAAACAGCCAGCAGAGCTCTGTGCAGCACTAAGCCCTGCCCGCAGGAGGGTCCGCACCATCCGCATCCATTCGGCTGCTGCCCACATTCACTACCTGCGCCCATGTGCCCAGCTGAGCCTAGTGCGTACAGTTGCATTCAGTACAAAGGCAATATCTGGGGAGGTAAAAGTGATTAATGGGTAATTCTGAATTAAATTGCAAGCAGAAGATTAAATTTCCTTCATGAATGACACAGTGTGTTAGTGTTAGTAGCTATGTCACAAACCAGCTCCTTTTTGCTTGCTCATTACAAAGCTGATAATGGGACTAACGGAGCATGTGCAACAAACATTTGCTTTCTGCAGCTCCTGACATGGATTCAGCTCCGCGTGCGCATTTAACAATGGGAGTGCTCAGGCACAGGCTGCCTATTTGTCACCTGGCTACCCTTGCACACTGCTATACCTCTTGATAGAGATGAAACAGAGCTGCTGTTTGTTCCCTTTCAGAGAGGGAAATGTTCTTTTGAATCAGCAAATGATCTTTGGCACAGTTAAAGGAAAAAGTCTTTACAAAGAAAATCAGACCTCTCCATGACCTGAAAAGAGCCACATTCCTCTGTTCTAGCTCCTTTCATTCCCTAAAACTGCACCTTCAGTATGAAAAGGACCTGAGTGAAGAGCAGGGCCCTAGTGAACTTCCAGCACCCACAGCAGAACTACCCATCACCTTTCTAACACTTATGGATTAATTTTCTAGATAATTTAGAGTCTAAACTACGTCACAGGTACCCTCAGCCATGTGCTCAAATCTACGCGCTTATGGCTCGTGTATGTTTCACTCAGATTTTTGCATGCTGATATGGCATTTTAGGGGTTAAAATTGTTCATGTCCCATCATTTGTTGATCATTTCCCATCATATTGCTTGATGTAGTACAAGCTTGTTTGGTTCTGCTGAAATCAATGGAACTGCAGATTTGCCTCACGTATGCCTCCAGCTCCTTTCTTGACAAGAACAGCCTTCTTCTCTGAATTGTACAATTAGTAAAAGTTCAGACTACTGAACTTTTCAGAGCTTATGACAACACTTGACTGATAACCACATTTCACAGAACAGGAGTCAGAAGCACTGTTTTGGTCTAGTGTTCTTACTGCTTCTGCATGTTGTGAGGCTAAGTCATGGGAATAAATTACAAAGCTCCTATTTATTGCAGCAGTACTGGATTGACCCGATACTATTATGTGGTACTTTCCAAGTGTGACTTGACTTCATGCTAAACGGACCCACTATCTCCAGCACTCCACATGGGTCTGTGCAGGGTGGCAATGCAGCAGTTTCCCCTGTATCCCATGATCTGAAACACATTTGCCTGCACCTCATTCTGCAAAATCAAAGCCTGAATGTTTTTGCCTACAAATCTCTGCTCCCAAAACTAGGGAAACTGACCAAGACTTGTTCACAGCTGATAACCTGGCCTCGTCTTGACAATGTTCTGAAGGTCACGTCTTCACAAAATAAAAGGAGTTTTAAAAGCCATGAGTCGTATTTTTCTAAGAGACACACTGAAGAGAAAGGAGTCAAACTTTTCCCTGGTGCGACTCTGTGGATGTCAAGGAAATGAATGTAAGAAAATCATCCTAAGGATGAACTGTTTTGAAATTCCAAAGGAAATGCTGCCTCATAATGGGAAAAAAGCTCAAAGATGCACAAAGATCTCAGAGAATTCATAGCAGATTGGCCAGAATCAGGCCCAGTTACAACAATGCAAAAGACATAACTGAATTCAGACACACACACACACAAAGAGGGACCAGAACTATGGTAGGATAAAGTATAAAGAGTGAAGAGTCTTGCTGTCTCTCTGGAGTCCCCTTTTTAGTAACCTGCTTTTTAAAATATACTGAATACACTAGCAAACACCCATGCACTTGACATATATCATCCACAGAAGAGTCTACCAGTCTATCATTCTCAACAGGCATTGAAAAGCAGTAAATGCCCTCCCTTATGTCCCAAAACTCTTCCAGGTCCAGGCTATCACTTACACTGAAGTTTATATGACTGTTGAGGAATAGAACATTTCCAAAACAAGCCGAACACTCTGAGAAAAATGTAAAGACTGCAGATGCATTATCAGCTGTAACAATGCTAAGAGGATTTGGAGAGGAGAACGGGGTCACATTCTATCACTGGATTATTATTGTCACTTTAGTATGGGCATAAAAATGACCATGGGTCAGATACACCACTGTCTGGAGCTGTGTGTAATTACACCAGCAATTATCTTCTTCCCTAGTGTAGTGCAATTCCAGACCCACCAATTGTCACAGTCTTCCATATGCCATTAATTTACCACATCTTGCTAAAGCTTTTTTGTTTTTGATAATGAACACCAACAATAAAGACAGAAGCTTCAAAGTATACTGTCAGTCCTTTTGCGCTAATAGCTCTCACAGACGCTGTAGGCTTCCTGTCAGCTTTCAGAGCTCTTAGACATAGGGAAAAGCCAAGGCCACTCCAAGAGTCAACCTCTATTCACAGGGAAAGAACTAGCAGTACATTATAAGAAAGGTTTGTCTTTGTGGAAAGAACTTCACGTTTACTTGGAAGTGAAAAGTTGACTATGTACCACTTAGATATTCTGCACATGACAATCACTGAGCCTTCCTCTAGAGTGCATATTTATACGGCAGGTGGCATTGTTAGTGAATGAGGAACTGCACAAGTGTTGAGTGACTCACTTTCCTAAATACGAAGTTGAAACCTCTTTGATCAGACATTTCCTGCTTCACGATTCCATTCTGAGAACAAAGTAAGAACTACTTGTAGCAGCATGAGCAAGCAAGGCTTTCATTGAGTTTTAATGAATTAGCGTGTTTTGCTGAACAGCTTTGTATCTTGTTCTTGGCTACAGTGTAAGATATGAATGGCAGTGACAGCTTAGTATACACTTTCCCAGATCCTAAAATCAGTGTGTTTTGAGGGGCCAGAAAAAATGATTTGTGGAAAGCACAAGGAGAAAAATATCTTGTTCCAGGACTGGATTTTTTTTTTTCTTTCTTTAAACATAAAAAAGGGTAGATGCAGATCTTTAGTTATACTTTGTACCAGCAAGCATAAAGCAGCCTAGGCAACTGCCCTAAGACGGTTATTTGACATTTCCTGTGATGCAACAGACTGTTTGGGAAGTATAACTTAAGCCAGCTGTGCATCATCTGCTTCCTGCCAGCCAGAGATGGGGAACCCGCTGATAAAGTGGGGGCACGTGGTGTTCCAGCCAGCCCCAACGTGCTAGGAGGGTCCCTGTAGGGCTCATTAGCTGGCAGCGTTTCCAGCAGCTCTTTCAGTGGCTTCTCCCCCTGGTGATGTTGGAAGCCTGGAAGCACACACAAGCTAAACTTCCTCCCCATCTCTGTGAGCTGCCCTGAGATTTTGACTCACCACACGGTACTTGTAAAACATCAGTGACCCCTTTCTCCTTTTCCATATTTCAGTGAGGGAATTATACTGTGGGTGTGAGAGGAATGCTCTGCCCTGGCAGCTGTGAAGGGCCATTTCCAGGTTTTGTGTTTCAACATACATTTGTCATCATACACTACCATTTCAAAACAGCTTACCTGCTTTTAACTTTAATTAACTTCTACTAACACTTCATATATTGCTCTGAGTTTGAGGGTATGATAGGCAAACATTACAATTGTTAAGCAGGTGAAAAATACCAACAATAAGCAGGGGATTTATAGTAATCAGTCAATATGCTCAGCCTTGCAACTGCACAGTACTTTATGCTCCATAATTATATGGTTGCCACAGTTTAGCCATTCAACAGTGTTATAATTAGTGAGTAATTAACTGAAGCATTTGATGACATGCTGCAGAGCACAAAGCATGTGTGCTGTTGATAGCAAAAGGATATGTAAACTCTCTCTGTAACAATTTTCTGAAACCACCAAAAAACCCATTGTTTCTCACTTGTAGCGATTTTCACAACTTTTCAGGTGCTGTACAAGATTAGAAGCATTTATAGATTATTTGGATGCTACCACAGCATTTAGGCACTGGGCTTTTATTGAAATCAATCATATTTAGTTGCCTTTGTGGATCTAAGCCTTACACATACACACATACTGGGCTGCCTCAATACATCCATACAGTCAGAGCTATATATCTCCCTCTATTGGTATATTTTAAAGGAAAAAAAGTGTTGCTTGTTCCTGTAGGCTTAAAGATTAAAGTTATGTTAATACAACTGAACCTACAGCAAGTAGTATGTTAAAATAGCTATTCTGTTAGAAAACACAGCCCTAATTAAAGACAATTTGAATGATTTAAAATCATCCAGATCAGCTTGAGTATATCTTTTTAAAAAAAAAAAAAATTAAATTAGTGATATTTGTCAACATACCTAATGGAGGTACAGGGGCAGGAATTCAGTGCAGCACTGAGTGGGAAAGATGTATGTAAAGGCATGGTGAGATCTGCCTGGCACCTAGCAAGGAAATGAAGGATGTATGGAGACAGCAGACAAGGTCTGCAATTTTTATGCCAGATAAGGAAAAAAAGCTGCATGAGAAAAGTTGAATGCCACCCTGAAAGCTGCTTTGTGTTCCTTGTGCCAAGTTTTGGCCTCTGCACAGGGCCAGTGACGTGTTTCACTTTGATATTTTCAATCCATTGTTTTTCTAAAAATGTTTTGGGGTTTGGTTTTTTGGTTTTTTACAGCTTTTTAGGTTATTCAAGTATTCCAGGCTATTTAAAGGCCCTTTCTTATCCTTTTGCTAGAACAGCAGCACTGCTAGCTGTGCATGTCCATACATAATCTCCAGCAAACTTTGCCAGCACAGAGCTGGAACATCTCCCAGTTGTGTTGTCTTTTAAGTGAATTATTTCACATTTTCTGGTTGTGGTGTCTGAAACATTTGATCATAAATATATTGGAAATATGAATGTTCCTTATGGAGTGACTGTGTCAGCTTGAATTTGATAGAACAAGCCAATGTAAACGATTTGCTCTCCTGAACCAAAAAAAACCCCCAAAACCTTAGTAAGCTATGAAATATTGCACAGCATCTACACATCTAAACATAACAGCCTATAATTTCTCAGTGAGTGCCAGATGCCGAACAGCGTAGGCAGTGCTAAAATCTACCTGTGCTTTTGTGATGAAGCCTTCATTACTGCAGCCTTAAGTTTTTGATTAGCCAAAAGCAAGTTTCTAAAATTTGCAGTCATGTGAAGGGAATGTGATCTGGTGTAATACTGTCTAATAAGATATTTCACAGGCTGATTTAGAGAGATGTGGCAGAAGTTTTTGAAGTGAACTTGGTTCAGTGGCCTCTTGACTTCAGGAGACGTAAGCTTTCATGTTTTTAGAACATGGATTTTGAAATTAATGATGACAAATTAAATGTTGGTATTTTGAAATACTTTTCGGTCCATATAGAACCAACCACTACATTTGCTATAACTGTGAGTATGTTTTGAGTAGAACAACTTCATTATATACTCTGATTCAGATTTCAGGAATAGGCTGAACATGCTGCAGCAGGTTGAGGGGGTTTAGTTACCCCTCCTGCCACAGCAGTTAGTACTTTGTGTACTTCTCTGCCATGTGAGATGGTCAAAGTTCCTTGACTGGACATGCTACTCATTTAAACCAGAACTGCATCTGCCTCTGCCCTGGGCATACAACTTCGACTTGTAGAAAAAATTACTTTGAGTACTGTTGTAACAGAGGTGGGAATATGTGATAGAGAGGGAAAAAAAAAAGTTTCTTATATTTAGAAAGCAAGCGACCCTGGTACATGTGAGGGATATCAGTGGGACAGTGTGATAAGTAGATGTCACTGTTTATTTGCAAAGCAGATTCATCAGTAAGCCAGGCTGCCCTCATGCTGCCTAGTAATATGCCTTAGCTTCACCTTCATGATAATCTAGCAGAGAGAGATATTTAAGCTTCATACTCGCTCACTCCTTTTCAACCTCTGCTTCTTTGCTGTGATTGCCAAGAGGAGAACCTGTCTGGTAGCACTTAGCAGGATTTCTTGTCAACTTTTGCTATCCATTAGATACCAGAACGAGACCAAAAGCTGCCCAAGAGCTGTCGCACAGCAGTGACTTGTCAGTTCCAAAGGACCTGAATCATATTTTCACCGGTGACCCAGGACCAAAACTCCCCTCAGGCATGCAGTTCTCTGTCTGCCATTTACAGGGGAAGGATGAAAGATGTTTTGCAGTTGTTTTTAGTGGTGACCTAACAACTTCCAGCAACCTCACTGAGGGCAAGGCCAACAGCAAGTGCTTTTGAGGACCCTACTTGAAATGCACACACACAAAATGCAGTCCCCTCACAGAATACAAGGTTTATCACAGCTTCTCCACAAAGCTACTGTCATGTGCTTGCAGGCTCTTTAGCTAGCTATGCAGATGACCGTAATTGTTTATAGGTATTCCCAGATTAAGAGGAAAAAATGCTGCTTAGACTATGCTATTAGCAAGGTAATCAAAAAGAGCACAGACTCTAACTACACTGGTGCTCAGCAAGGAGGAGCAGTTTGCCATACCTAATGTTTCATTTTTGGGGGCAGGGTATATAAATACTGTAGTATATCAATAGCAGGTAAATCAATTGATACAGAAATTAGATGTCATGTACAGCAACTTGGCTGTTATTGCTTTTCCAATACTGCTCATCATAAGCTCTCTTCATTACCATTAAATAATACTTGGGAAGTATAGCTATTTTATAGTTTCTCTATTTAAAAGGTGGACTTTTATAGAACTGATTTTTTTGTTCTTGACAAGAGAGTCCAGAACACCTATCTGTGTTTGTTACTTTACGTAGTAAAGCATTTAGGGAAACAAATGGAGAAGACGCTGCTTTAATCAAAACCGCTAGCACTGAAATCCTGAAACAACACCAGTAGGATGCTATTAGAGTTCCTCCGAGGCTTTTGACAGCTCTGTTGACATTCAGACCAAGTGGCAATGGCTACAGATAACAACAAGGCATTTCTGAAAGGCTTCCGGCATAGAACTGGCAATGCTTATGTGCCTCATTTTTACTGAGGTAATTTGTCCCCTGATTTAAATGGAGCACGTTTGTGCGTGTTGTGGGACCAGAGGTGCCTTTTCATTGCTTTCAGATAGACTGGAAACAGTGTCCTTTTCTACTAAATGAGGATAATAGCTGTAGTGAGCTCAGCCACTGGGGCCTGTTCTTCTGTCCTGTAGGTGGACAGGTGTCCTATAGGTGTAGCTTTTCTGTTCTAAGTACACCATTTTATCATGTAGTTGGTGCTGACTTCTCTGGTACAGAGTAGGCCTAGACAGTCCAAGTATGTTAGACATGCACTATATTGGCTGCTTTCCCCTCAAAAATTCAGCTGAACAATTATATCACCCTCACATCCCTAATTCAGCCAGACCCCTCATCTCTGTCACAGTACTCATGTGAGTTATTACTGAAAACACATGATTTCTGCACTGTGTCCCAAAACCAGGCAGTACTAAAGCACTCAGACATTAAGACAGTCTTGAAAAGAGGCTCCACACTCCAAAGCAGCATTACTGAAAGAAAAAGTGCACATTCCCTGGGGGCATGTGGGCCTTGTGCTGTGCTGTAGCAAGGGAGGCAAGGGGAAAAGCCTTGCCCCACACAGGGCACTGAAGTCACATGCCATGTCCTGTTCTCAGCTGATGTGCTGATATGACTCCAGGGAAGTCATACACAGAAGGCTGATTTACACCATCACTCCTGGGGTGACCTGGCCATCTCAGAGGAAAAGACGTGGCATCCAGCTCATCAGTTCCTATGCTGACTTTTTTTGGCAACTAAAGATTTTTTGTCAGCAAGGGACCTTTTCAATGCAAAACAGTAGAGAGGCCTAAAAGAAGCAGCAGAACAAACCAGGCACTGGATGTGCTGTCTCCACACATTTCTGTTCTTACCCCAACCCCATTAAGGGAGATCAAAATAGTCCAGCAACATCAGGAGTGCTTACAGTTGGCTCTATGGACCACTTACTTACACTTTTCCTTACCAAAAGAAAAATTAAAAGAAACTGATGCTAAGTAACTCTTGTTAACACAAATCATTAATTTCTTGCGCACAGATCTTCTAGCTATGTAAAACTGGCTGATATCACAATCCTCTGCAAATTTTCCTTCCCAGTCTGGAAAGATTTGAATAAGAACAACCAGCAGGCATCAGCTGAAACTCATTACACCCTCAAGATGTTTTCTGTGGTTTCACAGGAATATGGTGCTCTATCCTAATTTAAAGTACTATGGCAATTATTAAAACTGTGACAAAGCTCACAGCATACCCGTGGAGGGACCTGACACTAGTCCAGCTATCAGGTCTCCTAGAACAGTGTAACTGTAAATCTTTGTAATCCCATTATGGAAATGACAAGGGGGGAAAAATCATCCCTCTGCTGAAGTCAATGACAATTTTTATAGTGACAGCTTTTCAGCGGAGCCATCTTGTACTGGGCCTGGCAAGCAGAGAAGAGGTGTAGGACAAGGATACGTCCTCCAAGAAAGGAGACTGCACAGGCAACTAGAATGTACTGCACTCATTTTGCCACTTAAAGAGAAATCTGAGCTGTAACCAAAGGATTTGCAAGGACTAAAAATACATTGAGACTCATGATGGAAACTTTCTATATATGAAGCAACCTGTGAAACTTATTGAAATGCAAATTGTGCTATTTGCATAGGATCTAATAATTTCACCTTTTCATATGGATTTATCCTATGGTTGCTAACTCACCTACAAGGCCATGTGAAGAACAGGGCCATATGCCGTACAGTGCGGACCAGAAAGACATGGACAGAATTGCTTTTAAATGTATTAGATCTCATTTGAAACCTCTTGAATACTTAACACATGCTTGAACCCATCTATAAACCAATATAAATTTCTCCCTATTTTTCAGTGAAAAATTTATGAGCACACTGAATGATTAAAGACAGAGGAACCTGTGGATTCTCTTCTCAGACTTTTAGACTGAAACCTCTTTTTTTTTTTTTATTTCTCTCCTTTGAAAGAAATATAGCATCAGGTACAGAGAACAAGCCAAATATGTGCTGAAAATACCAAGAGCCATTTGTCCTGATTCTTTTGACTAACTTGCATGCAGCAAAGTAAATCAGATGGATATCCCACCCAAGACAACTAAAGAGGGCATTTTTTTAACTGTATGAGGAGCTCAAATGAGTTTCAAAGTGTTGAGAGAGAGGTGTGTGTAAAATGTTATTAGAAAAATAATGGGATTTGTGTGCCTATTGTACCTCAAAAGAAGAAAGCTCCTGTTCTTCATTTCTTTGCCACTCATTTTATCTTAAGCAATCTCTGAACCTGTCCTGATGCTCTGATAGGTGGGAGCTGATCTCCTTTAGTCATATTAGCTGTCAGAGCACTGACAGTGCTGGCAGCTCCGACTCTGAGCACTCCCTCTGCATACTTGAAAATTTTCTCCAGGATAGTTGTAAAAAGAATTTTTTTCAGTTTAAGCTCACTATTTCCTTTCTCTTAGAAAGTGATGCAGCCTAGTGAGACTCATTTCTCCCTCCCCACACCCTTAAAAGATCATTGCTCATTTGCTTTTATCTGATCTGGAAGAAAATCTGCAAGTTCACATAAGCAAAGTGCACCCTCAGCTTTCTGTGCCAGCTATATAAGTGTACCATGGTTAAGATCTTAGCTGTATGCCATACATACCCTATATGATGACATGTTCAAGAGTAGACAACTTTGTAACTCATCAAAAAGTGGCATAGATTGTAATTTGGATTAACATATTACTCCGTGACCTGGCCTGGTCTCTGACCCAATGAACATGTTGACGTTATCTTTCCTCAGATTGCTGTCTCATCATAGCAGTTCTTCTATGAATGCTGTCTTGAGATCAGTAAGCAATTGTGTTTCTGGTATCTCAGCACCAATTGCAGAAATACCGCTTTTGAAATGAGAACAGTGAGAAGCAAGTCTAAGACTGCTCTGCTAAGTCCAAAGGCAATGCTACACAGTGGTGCCCACATTACTTTGAGATAGCATTTGGCTACAGAAGACTTCTTGCAGGCAGATCTGGCATAGACACTACTTAAGAGATCTAAGAGAAACTGTATTTTTTTTTCTTGCTCTTAGCAATAATTTGTTGGTCAGTATCAATGCTGTATATATGCTTGTACATACAGTATACATAAAAGACACATGGCAACCATCATAAATTTACCCAGAGCAGAAAAGGAAACAACATAGCTTGCAACAAATGAAATTTCACCACAGTTCATTTCATTTCTCATAGATACTCCATTTCCTTAGCTTCAACATTTGAAAGACATTAGGATCAACAGCATCTATCACCTGTGGCAAGACACTTCCATAGGAATGACATCCTAGTAATGACACAGCTGGGTGTGGAATCTATTAGCACTTGCAATACAGAAACAAAACCATCAACGGGGATTACCACTAACATGGGAATCACTCTACGCTTCTCATCATAATACCGAGGTAATTTGTAATACAGGAAAACTGCATTACTGGGTTCTACTAACAAACAGCTCTATGCACACGTGCCTATGCTGATAGGGTATGTCACATCAAGGAGCATACAGAAACACAGTATTCTACTTCACTGTCAGTCACATGTACTACGTGTCACCTAACATAGGCTTCACACATGTATCTACTGGAAAGCCTATCTGAGGCTTATGATTTGTTTGTTCACAAGCTACAGTTAGTCAACAAACAAAGCATATTCCGCTAAAAAGACTGGTTGGGGAGAAAAAGACCAAACATTTAACATTTTGCTCCCTTTTGCAGTATTGGTCAAGAGGATCTGTCTGGAGGAAGGGATGACAGTAAACCTTACTGAAGAACAATTTAGAATACATGCCTGTGGAGATCCTTCTGGAGTAGATGCCAGACTAGGCTGTGAAATAGAAAGAACCAATACACAAGAAACCTTGAACATGAGTACAGACTAAGACTACTCCTGGGAAATGCAGAGGGGACTGCTGGACACAGCCCCAGAAGTGCCTGGAAAAGTCATTGATAGACCAACACTTCCCAAGGGATCAAAATGTCTGCAAGGGTCTCTCCAAAGACATGGCAGAATTTTTGCAATCCAGAAACAAAATGAAAGTTGATAGACTAAAAAACAAAGATGGAGAAAAGGGCTCACTCTTTTGTCCTCAGCAAGGACAGAGCAGGCTAAGGGTAAGTTTGCCAGCAAGCCTTTTATTGAATCTGTCTCACCAAGCACATCTGAGTTTTCTCTGTTTAAAGAATTCCCCTGTTGCCATGTATCGCTTTGGTTTCCTAATAAAATGCTGTTTTAAAGACTGAGAATCCTTTTGGACATTCTCACTTCCAAGAAACAGCTGGGCAGGACCACCTCTATGTTCTGGCCATGCTGGGTCCTGTCAGAACCGGCATAGTTTATTCTGAACATTCAGCAAACTGAGATGAACTGAAGGAGACTCTGACCAAGATACCGTGGCTGTGTCTCTGCTTTGGCTCACTCTAAAGCATTCTCATTTTGAACACCGCAGCTCTCATGCTCTGGTACTAATAGAAATTTGCTTGAATAACACTATGTTGCTTCAACCCTTTTGAGGCCTAATCCAGTGCCCACTGAGATGAGATAATGCCCACTGATTTCAATGGGCTGTGAATTATATCCTTTATTTCTGACTTAAGAGCTCTTTTTATGTTCTTCACTTTCTTTATCACAAGGTTTAAGTCTGTGTTTTCCCCCAAATCACAAATTCTGCAGCCAGTGCACATCCCTTGAATGGATCATACTTGTTCTGAAAAGCAGTACCCACAGCCAGCCACTCAGGACACCCAGCCAGTCAGTCTTCATCACTCCTTCTGCACTATCTGTTTCATTAGTAAAAACTGACATTTCACATTTCAGCTGTAACATACCTAACCAGCTATTTATTATACATACAGAATAGCAAATATAGCATTCTCTGACTCCTGCTCTACAGTGTGGGCTTTCCTGACAATAAGACATTTTGTTATTCTTTCCAAATATGAATGTGCTGAATCTTTTTTCGCATCCTCTCAAGCATGCTAATAGCAAGCGGGTTTTATTAGTACGCAGAATTGAATTCTCGGGAAACATCAGCAGACGACATGATCAGTAATGTGTGATCAATGCTTCACCTTTTGCCCTTAATTTGATTAAGTACTATATAGCTGAACAAAAAGAGTAGTTTGTAGAAAAACCAGCAATAATACCTGTAACAATACAGTAGCAACTGTCTGTTCCAGGGCATGTTTGGTAGTTCTGATGTTCTGCATTCCCAAGTCCATGTTGCTTTGATTACCAGGTTTCTGGGAACACATGCCCAGATCCAGCAAAAAAAATACAACTACATGCCCAGACTTCTGTTGTAGTAATAAAATGCGTACAGAATAAAAAGTCTGAAAAAACACGTGTATCAAAACTGCAAAAACTGACCTCACATGCAGTGAAATTTGACTTCATGGTCAAAATCAGCACAAATCTATGCCCATCCCAAGTCCTGCTCAGCCTCCAAGGGGTGTAAATCAGTGGGTGCTCCCTGGACCCTGACTGGGGCTACATGACGATGAACAGCATGGTGGTCTGTGACATTTCCTTGAACCTTACAGTTCCTCCACCAGTGCTGAGAGTAGCCGAAGTGCTGGAAGTACTTCACAGGTGGCTATAGCTTGGGCCAGGACTAATGTGGCCAGTTTTTGAAGGCTGGTTGCTAACATGGGACAGTGTTGAGATGCAGAGAGCAAAGCTCCTAATAGGCCCAAATGCTATGGCCACAGAAATGGGCCAGGGGAAAGGAGAAATTGTGGCAAGTCGTGCTCTTGCCTTTAGCCAAATACAGCTTTTTAGGGGAGGTCTCTGTGGCTTCACAATGGGAGGTTTCTCTCTGTGTATTTTTTCTGACTTCCAGAGTTACTGCACAGTAAAACCTTAAGTTTGTCTTAGTTTCAACCCAAACTGAAGACCTTGGCATAGTTACCAGGTCCACCCAAATCAATAAATGAACTCAGGTTCAGTTGAAATTTTGCCAAGAACTGTGTTTTTTGGTTTGGTTTGGTTTTTGTTTGTTGTTTGTTTTGTTGGTTTTTTGGGGGGGGTGGGGTGGGGTGGTTTTTCTTTCTTTCTTTTTAAACATAGTTACTATACCACTTCAGGTGTCATGAGTCCCTAATTGCAGTTGACCTAATCAGTTCAAGTCACTCTACAGGCCTGAGCTGCCAAAGCAAACCCTTTCTGAGCAACCCTCTTGTCTTGCAGCAGCTAGCAGTATGCACCTGCAAAGTCCCAGAGTCCCTAAAGCCCACAATATTGTAAAAATCTAAAAATGTTAGCAAAGCTGCACTGACAAAGAAAAAACAGTTTTCAAAAAGGGATGCATGACCCCAGGTGGATTCAATGTCATTTAAGGAAAGAAAAGAAAAGAAATCTACACTTCTATTCTTCAAATGTAATAAAAAGAACCAGAATTGTTACAAGACTTGCACTTAACCTCCAGGGTTCAGTACACGGGGCTCTGCAGTGCTCCAGAGGCACACCAGTGTCCCAGGATAGTCACCTAGACCTCATTGCATGTCTGTGCTCACCTGCAGGAGAGCATGAGTTCAGAGACTGCCACATTTACTTGCTTTCCTGCCTGTCAAATTGATGTGAGCCTCTTTCTGCTGCCTTTCAAGTGCCATCATCTGAGTGCATTCAATCAATTTTAACCAGTAAAATGCATTATGTGTTTGGACCCAGCCACACTCGGGTTTTGTTTTCTCCATTCTTCTAAATCCATACACTGTATTTAAGCAATAAGCTACACCAGCCAGTGGCGAATGAGTGATTACTGTACTCGTCAGGTGTCATTATGCAGCATGAAGCCGGAGGCCAGAGCATTCTACCACCTGAGAAGTGCAGTAATCCTGTAGAAATGGACAGAGTGGGATATCTTCTTCTAAAGCAGAATTTATAATCATAAATACAAGAAGCAGGGATCACTTGATAGGGGTATAGTGTCACTGCCAGCCAGTCAGAAATGACAAACTCTTCACAATATAAAACTCCAAATGGTTATAAGACCTGGGTTATTGTATGAAGTTTGTCAGTGGAACTCAAACCACTTTATTAATATTAACTAAAGCAGTCACACATTGAAAGACAGCTCATCTAACCATCCTGAAGCTGCAGAGAACAGTCCAGGGTTGGGGCGGGGGGGCGGGGGGAGAGAGCTGTGAAGATGCTCCATGCTTCTAGAATAAGTCACTGACTGCCAGGAATAGATATTTAGGCTCCTTTCCTTCTCCTCTACTGATCACAGTCCTATAACAACAATGGATATGCAAAAACACCATCAGTTTTCAGCCAGGATCCAGTCTGGCTTGACATCAGAGATGACAGAGTGCATGCTGCTTTCAGAGAAACCCTGGCCTCTCAGCGTGCAGCTCAGGCCTATTGGCAGGCAGCTGCTTGCAACAGCTTTAATGGTCTTCTGCACCGTATGAAGCAAATTAAACAAAACAGTTCTTCCCATTTTGTCTTTAAATTCTAAAGATGCGCCCTTGTGCAACCTATTTTATTAATGGAATAGCAGTCAAATTAATAAACATTTATTCTGCAGTGTTGGCTAAGACTCGCTGAACCAGGTTGCCATTGTCTTAAGCACACTGTGTACGCTTGAATACCTTTCGTTACCCCAGGTACCTTCTAATCAATAGAATTTAGAGAAAGAATAACTAACTTAACTCAATCTATTGTCTAAATCCTTGCATTTGTAGCTATTACTACCAATTCCAGCGTGAGAACCTTCTCTGGTGTTGAAAGGGCAGCCCAGCCTATAGGTGTCTTACGACTCCAGGAGACACTTGTGAAAACAGGGCCTCTGGTCTACCTTATTTAGAGATGCTTATTTTGGCAGCTCAGGGCAGAGTGAGTCTGTTTGATCTAATGGAGTCCCTTGACATTTCCACTACACAACAGAGAGGGGAATTTACCCCAGTAGACAATTTTCAAAGTTGAGAGGCACGCTTTATCATTTTAATATCATGTC
Organism: Pandion haliaetus; assembly: GCA_013401275.1. NCBI lineage: Eukaryota > Metazoa > Chordata > Aves > Accipitriformes > Pandionidae > Pandion > Pandion haliaetus. The sequence goes on along the minus strand of VYZV01006958.1, from coordinate 4,556 downwards.
TTTTAACAGTCTCCTTGTCCTTAGTGGAAGACAAAGATCCCGAATCTCTTCTCATGCTAAGCTACCACTGTTTCGCAGCTTAGTTGGAGCTCCTGCCAATACGTATAGGTTGAACAGATGCTAATTTTCCTAAGTCCAAATTAGTACAGACAGTAATACAAGCACCTTGTCCTCATTCCCCTTTTCCCCTAAGATTACTAATAAAGAGTCAATTGCTTGGCTACTGATTGTACCACGTGCTCTAATTACTTGTTTAAATGATGGCAAACACATTAGACAAGTATTAAACAGCATTTAAATCAGTGCTCTTTGAAGAGGGGAAAGACAAGCATTGGAGGCATTTATTAATCACTAAATTAGTCCTAAAATTAGCATGACTTTTGAGAATTTTCATTTGGCAAAAATGTCATTCTAGGTTAAAATAAAACCTCAGAACAGCTTTTAGAGTGTTGAGCTCTAAACAGGTCAGTTTACATCCCCTACAGCCCAGGGGATTTCTAAGGGGAAAGCTAATGCGAGGAGCATTCCCTATAATGAACTAAGAAAAAATAGATCTCCCTGCCCCATGGACTTACACATAAGCACAAGTATAAGTAGCCAATGTAAACTGTTATACTTCTTTTTTCAAATGCCATGGTGAAATATACTGGTGCCACACAGCGTGACTACATCAAACATATCAATGTCACAGGATTAAAGCCTTGTACCATATAGCCAAGAAACCACAGTCAGACAACGTGCACATTTGTTTGCATAAACTCACCTGCGTGGGCAGGTGTGCTCGCTTGCAGGAGCACAGCCAGGAGCTGCCGACCCTTCTGCAGGAACCATGCGCTGGAGTCGCCAAAAGCCTGGGCCCATTCTTTCTGCGAGATGGTTTCCCTCCACAGAGGAGATATAACTAGCTTTTTTATCATGTCCTACTAATAGAGGTGATAACCTGGGGAGAAAGTCTGCAGATAAAGGTTGGTGCTAGTGGGGTTTATGCCGTCCACATTTCCATGTGGAGTGCTGAGCTTGACCCAAAGGATTTTAGCTTTAATTTAATGCTAAATCCAAATCAAAGAATGAATTATTTGCAACATCTTGAGATCCATCACCTTTGCTTTCAATAATATATACTTCAGGAGAATACAACATATATAATAATATACACTTCTAATCTTGTTATCAATTCCCAACACAGCAAAGCACACATACAATAAAGTGTGTTAGCAATGTCGCAGCACGCATGCCAATTACTAAACAGTTTCAGTCATTTGTCAATTAGTGGGTTTTATTTTCTTGTGGGAAGGAAATTTCTAGAATGCCGTGAAGCATACACACTCCCTCCCATTGTTTTCAGCTGATAGAGGTAGATTTGGATGACTGCTTTTTTCCTGTTGCTCTTAACATTGCAAATCAAACTGCAATCAGAATAATGAGGTGTCAGTGGTTGAAACTATAGCTGGTACTACATATTGTCAAAGATTATTCACACTAATCAACTAATAATGACATTGCTTCCTCCACCATGCTAAATAAAATTCCCCTGGTTGTGCAACACAATTACTACTAATAACCATAGAAACCTTAGTGTGTTTAAGCAGACTGTTTCAGAGATTATCTGGAGACTTATTTTAGAATGAACTGGGAAGACAGATCTACCAGATGGAGATTATTCTTTAGTAATTAAGCAGACATTGTTCCTGTGGGTGTATGGTATTTTCCAGTATCATGAAGTATTTTTCTTCTAATGATGCACCTGAATTAAAATGGTAGTTTTTATGCTGATGAAGAATACCTTAAATATTTAAACATTTTAATAAATGCATTACAGTAATAGCCATTCTTTAGTCTCAGAAAGACAACTGTAAGAAACGATACTCAATAAACAATCTGATTCAAAGATTTACTATTACGGGAGGGATGATGAATACATATTTATTTTACAACAAAAATACATTGACTCCTCGAGAGAGATACCTCCTGACTATTAATAAATTTTTTTTAAAAACGATGCTGGCACAAATGCTGAAAACACTTTGTGCTCTCTAAGTCAGGAACTAAGTCACTTTGAAGGCTTTAGAAATTACTTGCTTATTGAGCTAAATTTCACCCAGATGCAGCAACGTTTTTATACTGAGATGACAAGTGAGAAGACATAATTGTTACGACACAAATGTTGCATGACTTATTTTTGAAAACATTAATCAGAAGGAAAAAAAACCAGAAAAGAGCAAGATCTGAAAGAGCAAGTTGAAGTATCAAGGTTAAATAAATCTACCCAACATTAAAAACATAGGAAAGAAGGAAAATTCAACTCTTGGTCACAGCCAAAAAACATATCCCAGTGATTTGACTGACAATTTTAGTCCTGAGTTCAGAAATGCAGGATACCTTGGGGCAAAATTTTATCACCTTGTCAAATATATCTGAATCACTGTTACCACCAGATTTCTTTAAAAAGACTAACAACAACAAAGAACAGAGCATATCTCAGTAGCACCAATTTATGACACTAAAACTGTATCATGAAGAAGAGAGATTTGAGAGGAGACGGATGAAATACTTCAATTAAAATAAAAGCCATATCAAATGAAGGAGAAAACACTGGCCCAGATCCTTCAATCCAATGATACTTGATGGGTCCCTTACAATATTGCAGAGCATCATCACTGTACAAGTTGCGTTCAAAATTCAACCCTGAATGCAATTTTTTCCCCCCTCAAAATAAAATTAACAAAATCCATATTATTTTATTCAGCTACATTTCTTTCCTGATATAGATGAGGGGAAACTGAGATACTTCAGATTGCATTGCATAGTAAATTGGGCAGCATTGGAGAAAAACTCTTAAACACCTGATTAAGCCTATTCCTTTTTAACAAAATAATTAAAACTGTGTTTAACTTGAAGTACTTTCCTGAATAGTGTTTTGCTGAATCAGGGCTTTCACAAATGCAAACTGCAAGCCTCCAGACTTTTGCAGCCTTATCTGAACTGAAACCGAACAGAAAGCCTTCCAAGTTTTGCCCATTACTATTTCCTAATGCTTCATGAGTTGTGCCAGTGACTCCTGGGATCCAGATTTGGAATGCATTTTGAATATTTAAAATCACAAATTTCCCCTTAAAGAAAACAGATGTATGCATATATTCACTTGAGTTCTTTATAATTTGAAACAGTATCATTTTAAACCAATCTTATTATTAGATACAGATGAACAAGTTTGTTTTTATCCTGGCAAACTGTTGTTTCTATTATTCTTGTCCTTTGCTTCTAGAAATCTTCNTTCTGCATCTAAATGAACCTTTTAAACATAAGGCGTGCACTGTAAACAACAGACTGCTGAAGGCTGGCACTCATTGTGTGTTTTCTTTTAGATGTCACTACAGGTATTTAATTCCATTATCCTCAGTGGAATTCATGGAGTTGCCTCCCTTTCTTTTCCTCACTCATGTTGCCTCCATTGTCAAACTCAGGATGAATAGTCTTTCCAAAATGTAGGATGGCTTGAGGTGCTTTGTGCAGCATCAAAACAGGCCATTTTAATCGTAATTTATTTCCACATCTGGAAGACTGCTTGGAAGCACTTTCAGATGCTGATGTATTCTCCTTGCATTATCAGGAATCAAGTAAAACATTCGACCAGCTTCAATGATGGCCACCAACACACAGATGAATGCCTATAGCAAACTAAGCCTTCAAATTATCAGCTTGCAGAGCAGTTCTTCTTGCTCATTTTCTTTGGTGTCTGTCTGCAGCTAACATCTGTTTCCAGTTACGGCACTAACAGAGGCTTCTCCTTTGACTATTATTAACACACAAGCTCACAGTGCCACTGGGGTGTACTTCTGTGGAATGGCTGGCAAGGGAAGTCTGACAGGGTTGCTCACAGAAAAGGCAGTTTAAGTCGCATCTGCCTATTTACCCAGTTTGATACCTCTCACAGCTTCAGGCTGGTGAACCGAAGGCATGAGAAGCACAAGCAATTTTGTAGAAAACTTGGAGAATAGGATCATCCTACAAAAAGGAAAAAAAAAACCCTGAAAGAAATAACCCTCCAAAATGTTCATAGAACTCCTTCATCATGGAATTAAGATATTGGGTATTTAAACTGCTAATTCCCAATGATGTCAACAGTTTCTAAATGCTTAGAGACTTCCAAGAACCTGTGTCCCAGTACAGTCTTAAAATCACTAGTCGCGCGTGTTGTCTGTCTCTTGATATCTAACCACTGTGATCTGTTTTCAGTTCTTTTATTAGCTGCTTTCCCTTAAATGCCCTTCATCAGTAGCTGGCATCTTAAACACTGGGAAAACAACCAACTATTTTGGTTTCCAATAACTGACTATTGCAACTAAAGATTTATCACAACAGAGTCAGGATAACAGCAGCGCTTTTTTTTTTTGCTTGGTTGGGGATTTTTTTGGTTGTTTTGTTTGTTTTTAAATGTCTCCCTATTATTCAGAACTAACTCCCTCTATCAGTTCTGTTTTGGGAACATGGCTTCTCTCATGATCCAAACCCAACCGAATATGGTCTCTCAAAGCAGAGGAGAAGATAAAGCTCTA